>VZSC01017777.1:527044-563467 GCA_013398225.1 Steatornis caripensis
AGGCTTTCAGAGCACTCCCCCAGCCAGCTTTGTCCTCAAACATTCCTTCACGACCTTACCCTGCTTAAAATCAGACTGGCCCCATCCCCCAGGTCACCCTGGCTGGCTGCCCATCCACACATTTATGTCTGCCTTTTGAGTGTTTTCAGAAGCCCATTAAATTGTGCCTTGGCAGGCCAGACGCATTCAACTCACCCTAAGACCCAAAGAGAGAAGGTTATCAAATTCCCTCATCTTTGCCAGACATACAAAGCTTGAAGTTCTCTAGCCCTGTGAGGAAGCTATGCAGTTGCACAAAGAAAGATGTTAGAACTTGTAAACATGTCATACAATATTCTAATACGCTGTGGGGCACAGATATGCACAAAGTTGGGAGAGCCCAGGGACAGAGAGCCTGCCCCCTTGATGGAGCTGTCTTAATGCACCTTTTTTTTTTTTTTTTTGAGACAACACAAAAGGAATTAGCTTCCATAAGGAGGCTGACACCACTTTCTTAACGAGCCTTGACAATTTGCTTTATATGATCTCCAGTGGATCTTCCTGGCTGAGAGAGGAAAACGGCACGACACTCTTGCACTTTCTACTGGAAAACAACAGAAAAAAAAGGAAAAGAGAGCTGAAAAGAAAGAGAAGTTAAGTTCTACCGTATACGTGCTATTTAGAAAACACTTACTACAAGCTTCTGCATCTTTCCATCCTTAAGAGAGGATTGTTTATTTAAGCACCTTTCCCAGTGCCTCATTCTCAACAAGGGGCTTTCACTAGCCTCTTTGCAATCTCTGATCCTGAGCAATAGCTTCAGAGCAGAGCAGAATTCTGCCCACTAGGGATAAGTTTTACAGGACTCACAATGAGGTGACAACGTATCACTCTGAGCATGCAATTAAACCACCACATATAGTGTGAAAGCAAAGTTCATTCACTGAAAACAATCTGAGGAAATGTGATTTGTAACATGACCAGAAACACAGCAATCAAGAACAAAAATTATGTTTAAAATACGCACACACAAAAATCAGAACTACTCTGGACACAAGATAATGCAAACTAGCCTTGCCAGAAATGAGCTGCAAAATACCTTCATTTTCTCATACAGTGAAACCCTGATAAAATCACAACTGTTAAGGTCATACAGTATATCAGGTGGAATCACAGTCTTTAGAACTCCATTATTAATGCACACAACCTCACAATCAAAGAGGATAAGAGCACAGTTCCCAGATGCCAATGATTTGATCCTATCTTATTTGGCTGTTTACATTTAAATAATGTGGCCGTATAAATTTAAATAATAAGAACCACCAACAGATGGAATGTAGTGAAAAAAATGTGCCTTCTACGAGACCCTGAACATATACTACACGGTGCTTTACAATTTATTTGAGCAGAGCTCATATTAAAAAAAAAAAAAAAAGAAAAAAAGACTCATTTCTTCTGCCATTATGGAAATAAAAGGACTAGTGCTTTAGTTCGTTGCTAGCACTGCCAAAGAAACATGCAGTTCTCTAACCTCCAGTACAATGTACCCATAAGGTACCAAGCATCAAAGCATATTAAAAGATATTAACTGCATATTTGCTTATGAACAAGATAAAAAGCTGTAGGGCCTCCAGGTTCTCAAGCTGTGAGTGGAACAGCTTTGCAATTTGCCTGCAAAACTGCATTTTGATCTTAATGAATATAAAATGGCTGCCATTAAAAGTAAAACAGATTATTTCAGGTCTTTTAGGGCCCATAGCTCTTTGACGGTCTTGGAGGGGCACTATGATCTTTCATTAAAATCTCACAGCAGGACTCCCTCACCAGCAAATCAAGCCTTGCAGTCGAGGAGATTGGCTACATTTAAAAGTAATTTTCAGAAATCTACACAGATTTTCAATTTGGTAATGAAAGCCATAAGAGAATGCAGGCAGCATTTTGTTGAATATTGTTACTAATCCAGTGCTCACATTCGTTAGAAATTAAACTGCCCCGTAACTATCACGCTGATGGCAGCCTGCCATTTCAGCTCAGTTGTAATCTCCGTTTGTTAATGAGTAGCATGTGCTAATTGTTGTCAGTGTCCCTGCCATACATCCCTTCCATAACAACTTATTTTACCTGCTGAAAGGTGTTACCTCTTGCACTGTCAGCATCCAGTTTAACAGAAGAAATCTCAGAATAGGAGGAAAAAAGGTTCAGTTTCGTTTGGAATAGCGTGAAGTTAAAAGTATACATTTTCATCTTGATATCCAGACCCTCCTAGTGCCTCATTCTGCGTATGCTACTTCTAACATTAATACATTAAGGTAATACAAAGAAAGATGCTGTACACTGTAATGGCACAGGGAACAACGGAGGTAAATTCTCTATATTGTAACGTAAAGTAAGGGATGCAGCTCCCAGCAAAATGAAGCTGAAAGGTTTGAAAAGTTAGAGTGATCATATCTCATTATTTCAAACAATGTAAGGGGGAGATTAAAACAAAACCTGACCCGGAGCTGCAAAAAACTGGATTGGAACAAGAAAGATTGACTCTGAGTAAGTTAGTCAGAGCTGATGACTGTGCTGCCCTCAGGTGGAAGGTCTTGTCGGGTGGGGGAGGCTTCCGCTTACAGTGTAAACCCAGAAAAAATAAAAGTAATAATAATAAAAAGAAATAAAACTCAGCCTTAGTGGATGCAACAAACCGAGGTATTCAGAAGTGTGAGCAAGAAGGGTTATAATACATGAATTCTCAAATAAACCAAATGTGAATTGAATTATGGCAGAAGAGAACAATTTTCATCTAGTGAATTGTAAATTGAGTTTGTTTCCAGTTCATATTTGAAATGCAAGGTTGATGCTTGGCTTTTCATTTTATTTTTTAGCTGGGGGGATTCTAACGGGAAATACTGACTTGAAATAACTAAAGCCTTATTGAAGAGCTCTAGCACACACACCGTGTGACTGACACATTCTCTGAAGCATATTTAGTATCACTGCATCAAGTAGATTAGTTGTTCAGCTGCCATAAGCGACAATATCATATATTGCTACATGTTTAAAATTATTCAAATCAGTTTTGTACACATACATAGGGTCTTTTGAACCAAACAATTTTTTTCTCAATATGTAGGAGCAATCTGAAAGAAGCGGTATTACAGGGTATTCTGACTAACAGCAAACAGTCTTGTGAACTTATTTTGTGGACTCATTCATGAAGGGAGTGCAAGGACTTTCCTTGGGGTTTTAAGGGGTGCACAAAGTACCCACAACACCTCTACAGCAAGAAGGTACTTCTTCACTCCAGGGTAGCCAGCTAATCGGGGTTACGGCGTCCCTCGGATTGCTCTAAATGGAGTCCAAAGCAGAAAATCAGCAACTTCAGTTGCAGAACACGGATGAATGATTAACTGCCACATCCAAGTGACTGGAAAGACAAAATATGAGGTATCAGTCCAATCTGCTGGAATCTGAAATGATAATTTTTTGCCAGTTTCTTGGGTTTTTTGGGGGAGGCAGAAGCAGTTAGCTGGAACACTTTTACATGTAATTTTAGAGCTTTCTCGCCAGTCTGGCTTTTTACCATTTTAATTCTGAGAACAGTTAATTTTTTCCAAAGCAAAAGACAGCAACAAAAGTGTGCTGCAGGTTTGATTTCAGGGTTTGATCTCCCATTTTTTCACTTAGCTCAGCATTGTGTTTTCTGATTCCTCCCGCCACATACCACCATACTCACTGTGACAGAGGTATCCTCGTTACACGTGATGTTTCACTATGGTATACACCATGGGCTGAATGATACGACATTACCAACTCCATCCAATACATATCAGCCCATAGAGAAACACGTGATCTTTTTCTTCTGAAACCAATGCAGAAGCAGCAGGTGGATTTACAGAGCACCAGTTTTTCACAGCTAGGACAGAGGGCATCTCTAGCGATGCTTTGCTGAACTCAGCAGAAACACACGCTAGCTTTGGTCCCATGCAGTCTGGGCTACTCAGATGGGCAAGCTCAGCCTAGGTTATACCTAAACACTGATGTGCTTGGGCTCACACCAAGAGATGGCGAAAACCTTGCCTTTCCCCCTTAATGTACTCTGCAGCTCAACTGTAAATGCACACTTGCTTAGGGACTGGTGTCCAAACTGTTCAGGATCCAGAGAAGATTGTGTTTGAGTGCACACAGGGCTCTCATCCTTCTCAAAAGTATATTTATAAGGTTACACAGCAGCAGGTGGCTTTCCGTTAACTAGCTTTAAACTGGTAGCAGTGTGACTGTGGCAGCGCTGAGCTGCACGTTGTTCCAAAACTACAACCCAGAAGCAGAATAAATATCGACGCGGTACAATGTGATGAGGTGTCTGCAAGGCTATGCGTATACAGTGGAGTTCAAAGCAAGCCCAGGGCAGGCACACAGATTTCAGTCAGATCTTTACCTGCAGTGCAGATGCACCCCAAAAATACTGCTGCTAAATCATACCGTGCACAGGTGCTGTCAGTGCAAGTTAAAAAGCGTCACACTGAGACTTAGTACAGTGTTGCTACTGTGCTATAAATTCACACCTTAGCTTGATGCATGCAAATATCCCCCTGAATGGGGATGAGAGAAAGGGAACAGCTCTGCGAGGCAACAGTCCTGCAGGTTCCTGAGCATATGCACAAATTTAAGCTGGTTTTAGAGACACTGAGTTCAGGGCCAATACGTTTGGGAACTTTACACAGTTGGTTCTGGCATTGCCCATTGTTAGTCTTAAAAACAATATTGATGAGAACCAAGAAACAGTCACGCAAATAAAGTTTTATGAGGTTAGTTTTTAAGTTAAATGATTTCTAAAAAAATAACTCAGCAATTTCTATAATTATCAAATCTGGTTTTTCTCCTTACAATGTTACTTTTTTGAAAGTAAATGGATCTAACTGCATCGCTGTAATTTTTGTTGTCTTGCACAAAAAAAAAGGTATACTAATTACTATCCATCACAGTCAGTGATCTGTTTTGGGAGACCTAGGAAAAGTGACACACTTTACACCTTTTCATATAAAGGCAAGTAAAAAGGGAGTGTTTTTTTCTGTGTCACATTCTGAAATAATTTGGCTATCAAAAAACCCATTTTTATCTCACCATTATAAAGGAAAGGCATTCATTAGATTAATTTTCTAGTGTAACTTCCTAAAGACAAGACCTGTTAGTTAAACATGCCCTACGTTTTAAAAATGAGATGAAAAAAGACTGTGTAGTTTGGAGCTTTCCATTCTGTATCTATGCTCTAAGCCCTCTTGCAGGAGCTTTCTGTTCACACATTCTGCATCCAGATGTTACTGTTAGCTGTGGAACTTGGTGAATTAGCTCAAGACTTTGAATGCCATTTCGCATTCCTGAGGAAACAGGCCCTCCTGAACAATTAGCTGTCCTAAGTACAGTAGCTGGCAAACAGTGAGGAGGAGAAAACAGGAACAGGGTCAAAAGGAATGAGCAGAGGAGTGGAAAGTCACATAAACTTATAAATAAGAGTCTCACATGGAGTGAAGTTGAACAAAACAGTAGGAGAACAGAGCTAATAAAGCTGGGGTGCCACATGGCATAATCAAACTCACATTTTACAAACACCAGATTTTGACTCCCTCTTCTTTTCCACACCACTTATACAATGCTCTCGGCTGAGGTTTTCTAAACAGTCCTGACCAGAAGGAAAACAACACAAATTAAAAAATGAGCCAAGTGTCACAGACGTTTCAGAGGGATGCAGCACCTTTCCAACCTACGTGTGCTGCCTGTATAACTGCCTATGCAATCTCTCTTTGCATACTGAAGGGAGTAGCCTAACTTTAACACTTATTGCTTGATCTGGTCTGCAAGTTTTTATTTGAGCGTGTTCCCAGTGAAGTTATGAAAACTCCAACGTGATCAAAGAAACCACTTTAGATTCAGGAGTTCCCTTGGATTCACTCTGGATTCACGAGTTCAGATCTTGCTTGGTGAAAGTCTGCCAGACAAGTTCCAGCCAAAGGGGACTACACACAAGATGTAAACGTGATCCCACTGAAGTATATGGCCAAAATTGGACTTTAGCAGGGGCAGAATTTTACCTTACAACTTGCCAAAAGAGAGATGGGGAAACCGTAACATTAAACATCATTCAGACAAGAAAATGTCCTGAACCTGAAAAAGGTTCCAAAATAAGTAATTTGTTCTTATCTCACAAAAAAATGGCCAAATCTGCCCAAATTTTTTATTCTGTGGCTAAAGAGTACAAAAAGTTCTACAGTCACTATCTGATACATGTCTTGATATATATGGTGGATACTTAAATGTAAACCTAATATCGGTACTTAAATCTGTTAGACCAGTAAAATATCTTAAGTAAGTTTTTTCTGTTTCATCCCCTACACTTGTGAGTGGACCTCAAAACCAGCCAAGCCCGTAGCTTCCAGAGCAAGTCCAAGGTCCACAGTGCTTAGTACCATTCCAAAACACAATGAATCTTTCCAGACATATCTCAAGATTGCTTTTTCTTCCTGCTACACAGTTGTCTGCAGACAGTCTAGCTTTTTTCCAACCTTATCTATTATTCACAAAAAGAATTATTTTTATAGAAGCTAATGCTTCTTTTCCCCAACTTTTTATGATCAAGGTGACTTATAAACAGCTACAATAAAAATGGTTGGGTTTTTTTTTCCCCCCCATGTAAGAGCATTCTCAATAATGCTTCAGAGAGAGCAGAGAGGCTAAAAGATACGTGACATTCACAGATTTCACCCCTGAAGCCACAAAAACCACACTAGCAATTTCTTCATTTGACCAAAATGAATGGTCATCACAAAAACAAATGTAAGTTTGGTATCACTGATTTGGCTGAGACAGCTTAGGGGCTTGAACTTAATAGACTTCCTCTGACAGATTAGGATCTTCTGGTACGTCTGCATCATCCTGTCACAGCAGATAGCCAAGTCCAAACCACAGGCATGGGACTGCCCTTGATCCATAACCTTAGAATACAAAATAACTGGCTAAAGAATGTAATAAGGCTCCCAAGGAAATACCTTTGAAGACAGTATTCATTTTACTTGGTGGTCTTTTATGGAGGGGGGGGGGAGGAGGAGAAGACAATTAAGCATTAAGAACTGATTGATGCTTAAACAAAATGCCTAACAGTAAAAGCACATTTCTATATTCCAAAGGACCAGGCAAAGCCATCCCTAAGAAGGGATTAACTACTATCAGATGATATTACTACTGGATTAATGGTGTTTCGCATTCACTATATTTATGTAAAAAAAAAAAAAAAAAATCTCTTTTAAGGAGGATATAAGTGATTTGTATAAAACCTAAAAGCCAAAAAAATAGATTTTATTTTTACAGCAACGTGATGGATAGTATTCTCTTTATTTATACATCCTTAATTGAAGTAATTTTTCCCCCTTTGTCTGGAACCAGGCCTTGCATTTCAAGGCAATTGTTTGGAGAGTACCACAGCGCGTGAAAATAGTAAAGCAATGTATGACTCCAGATCTGATGCTTTATATTCCAGCGGATATTTTAAGCTGTTCTTATTTTAGAGAATTGTTTTTGCAATAGATATACTAAAGGTGATCATTTTCCTTTATTGCTAGTCACTGCTGACTGAAATATTTTGTCAGATGGAAGTAATTACTATGCCTATATTACTTTTCTAACCTGTTCGGTGTATTGTATCTCAGGTATTCATAGTGTGAAATTCTGGATCCTCATTTGCAAAAAAAAAAGTCACATTGTACTGTGCTCTGGCCTTAATTATGTAAAGCCCATACAGATGTTAGTCCCCACCCGTATATCTTGTATGTAGAAAAGGTTACAGGAAAACTCCAATACTAACATAGAAACGTGCAGATGACAAAGCTGAACAACATACTCAGATGTTTGTGTTACAAACGAGAAAAAAGAATCTGCTTCGACCAGAATCGAATCACTCAGGTGAACTTTTAAAAAGGATGCAAGGAACAACCATATTCTTATTCAACATTACTTGCTACTAGCCAAAATTACACATTAGAGAAAATAATTTGTTGAGACATCCCCAGGATTATATCCCCTGGAGATGGATAAGGGGCCCGTGTTTCTTTCGCAAAGTCATGTATGCTTGGAGGAGACTTTTTTCAATTCAAACCACAGTAATATATGCGCAACAAACTCACTGTTATAAATATTTACCGTAATATCCATCTTCGTGGTCCTCCTGCTACCCCAACCCGCAGCCACGTTGCCATAAATCAGGGAAGCATTCTGTAGGAGCTGCAAGCAGCTCTCATTGTATTTCTGGAAACAGCCACCCAGGAGGAGGCAAATGACACAAGAGAGACAGTAGAAATTGTGGCAGACTCCACATTTCAAACTGCTACACTCCCTTCTACTCCACTTATGAGGTAAATGTGGCATTCCGGGTTAAAGACGACCAGTGGATGCAGAGATACTGGCGGAGTAGCCAGCAATGTATCTGGCCCACTGAAAGGCTTTTAGTTTTATTTTCCAGAAAGCATTCAGATATCTGGGAGAAACTAACTACACCTAAGCAGTAGGAGATGAACCACCCCCGCTACCAAACTCACTGAAAAATCATCCTTTCAAGCACGCACACAGCTACTTCTTTTTCTTTCTCCTTGCCATGAGCTACCCGTGCTGACAAGTGGCGGTTTTTTCTAAGCAGTGAAGTTGTTCTGCTGTGTAAAGTACGACATTTTCCTGCAAAAATCGCAAATGTCCATATCAGAACCCGCCATCTTCCCAAAAGAGAGATTTACACAATTGCTGCCATCGTGATCTGTGACATCTCCTTCAGAAAATGGCACAGCAGCCTGATTCATTGACACCGGATGAGGGTAAGAAGATTTTAACTTCCCAACTGCTCTATAACCTACCAACCATTGTGAGTCCAAGTACAAGTCCTTCATCGTGGCTGCATGTATTTCAACTGCGTTCAGTAACGCTCCACATAAGGAACCTAACAGCATCGGAATAAAGGAGGTAGACAACAGACAGTTCAAAACTAAGATGAGGTGTTTCTGCACACAGTTTTCTTTTGCTTAAGCTCATACCTCTGTTTCTTTGCCTTGAAAAAAATCTTGTCTCGGTTCTCTGGCACGCCGTGAACTAGAAAGGTGACTCAGAGGAACTAATCACCACTACCAAAAAGTAAAACCTCAGTCTTTCTGTTGTAGTCTATGCTAGGCTTCATTCATACACAACAGGGCTAGAAACAGAGTAGTGGAGGATGTATTTACCCACTTTACTGTGGCATTTCACAACAGAGTCTCTGTAGTCATTCAGTCTCCAAACACTTATCGATCTGTCTGTCTACTGTAAATGTTTTCATCTCAATCCTTAGCAGGTAGGCCTTTAAAGAAGCTTTTCTTCTGAGATATTTCCATCGGCATTGTTTGTTATTAAAGAAAAAAAGAGAAAGCTAAAGTAAGATTTCTTACAAAAGGTAATTAGCAGTATAATACAGTAATAAGTGGAATGAACAATAAGGAGTTGTACTAAAATATATGCCTTGTGCAGTAGAGGACTGGTGTTTCAGGAGATTAACAATTATGATCACCAGTCCTCTTCTGTTTCTGTAATACTCCACACAATCTTTTTTAAATTACTTTATTAACCTTTCCTCCTAGCACAGAAGTGCCCGATTATAGATAATATTTCAAAATCATCTGAGGTATAAGTGTGTTTGATTTGCTCAGTAATTATTTGTCTACTTTATTACATTGACCAAGCACACAAGCTCCTTGACCAGTTTTATTTCAAGTCCAGTTAAGAATTGTGTGATCACTCCCTTTGGGCCCCAGAGCACCTGGAATTTTATACAGGAGCTGGTGACTTGGACACGGATATCTCACACTTTAAGCAGGCAGAATTCAGCCAGTGTGCTGTCATTTAAGGTTAAGGGGCCTGTTCATAACGGAGAAGTTTAGTGCACACGTGAAAGAAGTTTGTTCATTCATTGCATTGCAGACCAAAGACATTCAAGCACAGGCACGCCAATTTGCCTTTCTAAACCTAAAAGGGTATAAAAACCGTATATATTTGTCGGCGCACACTCTTCCGTCAGAATATACTCTCGTCATTTCACACAACATATTATTTCAATTTGGATCTGACCTATTAGCCCATTACCAGCTCCACCACTACCTGCAGCTTCATGCTAAGCATATGATGATCACAGAAAAATATGCATTTCTTAAAACACAGGCCTGGAGAAAACAAGCAAGTGTGAAAATAAAAAATGCAATGAAAAAGTTTTCCTGCTCTAACTTTGCAGCTTTGTAGGAAGCGAAAATAATATTTACATTTTTTTAAAGATGAAAATGCAATGAGATGAAACGCAGTACACAGTTTATTCCTGAGGGCCACCACTAGGATAAAAGCATAAAGCCTGGGGACTGTGTTTACTGTCCACAATCAACAAATCCTGGAATCTCCATATGCAGCAGGTTTCTAAAGCTCTGTTAGTAATACTGTATATTGCTGGTCAACTCAGTCACCCACAGAATTACAGTGTAGGGTATGGATGCCAGTATTTTAGACCCAAACCGAGCATAAAAAACACAAAGTAAAATTCGGTGTCAGCACAAAGTTGACAGCGAATGATTATAACAGCTTCGAAGCTTGAAAAAGAGTGTAAATAACTAGGATCCCCCGCGGGCTCACTCAGCCTGCATACATAACAACTGTGATGGACAGCCACTATGGTAAAGTATAAAAAAAAGTCACTCTGCAAAGATGCAAAAATTTCTCCTGCAACGAGTCTTAACTGTCACCTTTCTGACTAAATCAGCTACTTCTATAGAGAAAAAGTATCTATATTGTAAGGTGCACATTTTCGGTACAGGCTGCTACTTTAACAGGTAAACCATTAATATATTTTTCAGTGCTATTAAGACCCAAGAATTTTTATTTCTTTAAAACAAATGATTCAAAGCTGCATGTTACCAACCCCTTTCTCTCAGCCGTCACCCAATTAACTACAGTAAAGAGACAAGCCAGACCACAGAGCAAAACAATTTCAAACAAGGCATGTATATGAGCATAAGAATGAAACTACTCTTATCTATTAACACATAAATATTAGTACGCTTTTGCCTTGTGACTTCTTTTCTCCTACATATGTACATATACAATCATAATATGCACATGTAGTAATGGCTCTAAAGTGCTGGCAAATTGCAAGTGGGTAGATGCACTGGGTCCTCAGACGCCGTCAGACATGTGACAGCACTGTGATTATGCGGTCCCTTCATAGTTCCTGGCTGTAAGCTGGGAGCGAGGGAAATAGGAATTAACAACAAACACTAGCCTATGCCTACAAACTGCTACATTTTTAAAAATCTATTAGCAAGCAAACTATTTAATTAACTAACTCTCTTTTTTTGCATTACTCATTCTATGAAGCTTTCAATTTTGGATTTAAAAAAAAAAGCATGTATTAAAAGTTTCCTCTTTACCCATTTTGGTTGTATTCATCTGAACTAAGTAGATGCCTTGAAATACCAGCCTTTGGTCATTGGCCTGTTTGTTCTCAGAGCCTGATTTTAATCTAAGCTAAACAGGCGCTCATAAACATGGCATAGCAGAGACGTCTGTGATGATCAGGCAGTATCTACTGAGCAAAACAAGTACATCCAGCAAAAAGAGAAGAAAAAAATCTCTCCTGCGATAGTAAAAAACCCCAATTAAGTTCATGGTGAGTTATGGAAAAACAGAACAACTCATCTTGCAAGATACTAAATGCTCTCTTCCTTCACTGAACATGAAGAGAATCGAGTCCGACACTTCATAGGTTGTGCTCATCAGTTTAGTGACTCAGACACGTAAATTACGGTTTTATAATTTTATGAAGTGAAAGAGTCACTACTAGGTCTCTGAAAATCCTGAACATTTGCGAGGATGACCCCTCAGCAAGGGGCTTACTTTCACCCACAGCTATACAATCCTTAGGTTTTGCTGGTGCTTTTTCATCTTTCTACTGCTGTTTATTCAGAAGCTTGCCATTTCTTCCTTCATTGGAAAGAACAGCAATATCCAAAGGCCATTTCTGAGAGCCAGCACAGCTGCAAGTATTTCTTTTAGGCCACTTTGTTTCCTTTGTGCTATAAAAATGTGTCATGCACTCGAGATGTTCCCTCAAAAAATTAATTAGAGTATATGAATGGCGGGATAGGTTAATCTTGTACAAACTTTTGCAGTGTTACTCTATTCGAGGAAATATAACTCTCTACATGACAGTTGACTTGGCTGAAATAGCAAATAAAGGTAGGCACCCAGTGCTCTGTTTGTGGGCTGTTAAGTATACATTTCCTTTCAACTGACTGACAAGAGACTAGCTCAAAAGATAGCCTTAAGTAGTTCCCTGCACCTCAGCTTACCTGCATAAAAGTGGCAAAATAATTACTAGTCTATTAAGTATAGCTTTTTAGTTCCTTTAGAAAGAAACCAGTTTTATAAGATTAAAGATACGGAAATTTTGCCCAGTTGCACAATTTACTTCTGACCTGGTAGAGCTGCTGTTCTGACCGCAAGCAGCTGACCATTCCTTTTATGTTTTATCTTGACAGCACGATGCTAGCCTTAAGAAAGTTGGACGATACTGGAAATACATTTGCTTTGAAACCAGTCTTACTAAATCCACCGACTACAGGCAAGTTATTCCTGACTTGGGCCAGAAGCCTTTGCAAAATCCCTAGAAAGAGCAACAGGGCACAGCCGCAGCAACATTAAACAGTTGTATCCGCATCAAAATAATAACTCTAAAAAGTTAAATTCAAAGCTGTCTTTTAATGTCTCTTCCTACGAGTGACCAACAGAGCAGCAGGCAGAGCAGTACTTGTTAGCCATGCTAAGCGAAGCTAGATTTGTAATCTCACAGAAATAAAAGGCAGAACAGTAGACATCGGAGATATTATTCCATAGCAGAATTAGCATAACCCAGTACATCAGAATATTAAAATTTAACAAGGATTTCAAACCATCCTTGTATCATCAGCAGAGAGTCATGTCACAGCTTTTTTTATTGGTTCAGCAGGATAGGTGTAATTGTATCAATATTTTAATGCTTGATGCATATTGTCTGTGATAAATTGCTTGCATAAATAAAAAGCACCAATATTCAATTGCCAATGAAATAATCACACATTCTAGATCTTTATTATATCATGCATTATTTAATTACAATAATCAGAATCCTTCTGAAGGTAAAACAAGATTAAAAAGGTTTTGTTTTATTGGATCTATATATTTGATTTACACTTTATATGTTAGCTTTGCATTAAGAATTTATAAGGCATCAATTCAAATGGTGATATTACAAGAGTTTATTCCGTTTGTAATTAGTACAGTACTCTTAAAGTACTCTGGCTACGAGAGATAATATTTCAGTATTTTAATGAGCTTTTTAAGTATAATTGATGTAACAATCGTTGAATAACACATTTCTACCTGAAGAATAATGAAGGAAACATTTTAATGAGAAATTTAATCATTATTAGCAAATGATCTACTAAACTGCCATTTACTGACATTTAAAAGCTTAATAGCAGAAAACTGTATTTTTGTACATCTGCATCACTACAGATGATTATCGTCTCAGTCACTCAGGTTTTCTGGTATAACTTTCTCTGTTAGGTTTTTGTTGTTAATTTTAAGAAAAGCTTTCTTTAACTCAGAATTGTCAGCTTCCTCTGGAAACTATGGGGCTTGACATGTATACAGATAATTTAAATAAATTAGCCCCTTTTCAGCCTTCAGCATTTTTTCAGTATAAAAGGTCTCATTCTTGGGAGTATTCACGCTTGCATCAGCTTGATTTTGATGAATGCCCTGTAACCTCCCTGATAGTACCTTAGACATGGTGATCCTGCCACGGTGTTGACAGCAAGGCATGAAGCTAACATATTTTCTTTATTTAAAACAAAAACCAACCAACCAAACAAAAAAAGCCCCAAAAAACCCTCGCCCCCACAACCAGCTCTTGAATTTGGGGACAGTCCTTGCAGAAGTGCCATGAGAAACACAGTACACCACCTACCTCACCTCCTTGCTCACTTCTCCACAGGCACTCACCCACACAAAGCAGTATTTTTCACATAATTAACATCCTCTTTTCCATAACATGTGCTCCGTATCACCATCTACCCATTACTTCAAGACACACAGAAAACCTCTCCTTTCCAGTGCATTAACTGTCTTGGCTCAACTCGACGTGCTGCAGAACAGCAACGTCTCATGCTCACAACACTCCTCCCAACCTTGCAAAAGCTTGTACTTTGGTTCTTGATACGTTCCTGAAACAGTCTCTACAGAGCGGACAGTACAGGTTGATAGCAACAACACCCCCTGCCCGTACACGGGGCCATCTGGACATCACAGATGTGATGTGAAACAACAGCTACTGAGGAAACATTTATCAACCTCTAGGCCCACCTGATGGAGGATGAATGGAGATGCATAAACACGTAAGGCATATTCTGCTCTGTAATAGTACAATGCCATGATATTATACCATAGAAATTCACATTTTTTATGAAAACTCACATTTTGTTTAGTTCCTTATTTAAGCCAGTATGATGACTTATATAGTTCTATGCAAACAAGCAACTCTTCGCAGTTTGAGCAAGGGGAGGAGGATTTTACTAAATTTAGAAACAATCTGTAAAAAATATAAAAGGGTAAGAAATCAAAGTGATATACAGACATAAACCAAGCAGTATACACAACACATGATCTTAGAGATACTACTCAACTTGCCCAGAGCTAAGTGAGGGTGGACCTATTCTGCACTTCAGTTAAGATGTTTCTAAACGCAAAGCAACAGGCAAGTTCCTTGCTTCTAAATAGATAGATTTATTATTTTTGAGCAATACTGATCCATCATTGCAGCATGGTACTACACAGCATTGGTCCACCATAGAGAAGCTTAACTAAAGGGAGGAAAAATAAATTGAGGTTCCACTCTGTTCTTTTTAAGTGGGGACTCTGTCCCTCAATAAAAATTGTGAAAGCAATACACATAAAAATAAATTAGTGAAGCGTTATTAGTATGAGGTTTGTGTCTCATGACTGCAGTTTCTACAGCCATCCATCAGGGAAAATATCCCTTTGTTTTGTGTGGGTCCTAAAAATTCCCTCTTTCCAAACCGTGACAGTGGGAAGAGTCTAGAAAAGGGACAAAAGAGGCTGGCTATAAAGATAACATTTCTCTCGCTCATAATGTTCTTTACGAGCAGCAATAGAGAGGACTGAGAAAATCTAATCCAAGCAAACCCCACCACCCCCAAAAGCAGACAACCATGAAGTCAGAAAAAGGTGAAATCAGCCCCCTCCCCAGGAAGATCTCCTCTACAGACAGACAATTGGTCTCTATTCATAACACCACCCAAGGTAATTCAAACTCATCAGGCTACTTATCTCTGGTACCTGGACTGTCTCATTATTGTGTTTGAGAGGACTGGAAGAAAGACTTCCTCAAATGAGTAGTGATACACTAGAAGTCCTTTTGCTCCTTTAGGATGAGGAGGATTACAAGGGATGGAAGGGAAGGTATAAGCTCCCAAAAGGATGCTCTTCACCAGATCTTGCCCAGCTATGCCAGGGCAGCTTTGCTTTAATACACAAAACAGGAGGAGGACTTGCAGCTCTTCGACCCAGGTCAGATTCTGCTCCAGAACAAAATCCTTGAAGTTCCAACAAAGCTTACTGACAAAATTACTCAGCTTGGCTTTTGCTTGCACATTCCCTCGCTGTCCCAAAAAAGATGGCAGTCTCACNGGCTCATAAATAAGACACATTCTGAAAATCAGGTGTGCTGCTTAGCTGTTGCAATGATTTAAGTGAGCTACCAGGGAATATCAGCAAAAGTGACACAGAAACTAGAAGTGGACAAAGGTGGGTAATAAAACCAAGAAAAAACCTTGAGCCGAAAATACATCAAAACCAACTCCGCTGATGTGCTTTCCTTGCTTAGAGATGTAGTGTCATTCTCATCTGGTTAATTCCAATTCAGCATTTCTTTGATATACCTTTTATAATTTTCAGTCTAATTATAATGAAAACCATTTTTCAATGTAATTTTGTAATAAAAATGTTGCCTTATTTCTCATTACCTAAGAACATGATCTTGGCACAGCTACCGAGCATGCATACAATGTGTAAGTGTATCTTCTCTTTCTTAGCATTTAATCTCTTCATAGTCTACAGATGTCAAGAGGTTCAGATTAAGCTTGTTAAAGATCTGCTTCACTCTAACTCACTGATGATTATTTATTTAGCAGTTTTATGTAACCCTGTCATTGATAAGCACTCTATTAATTTGCCGAGGGACAAATCAACACTAGTTATTTTTCTACTGGCTATTAGATTCAGTGCTGCTGTTTGTTACAAACCACTTGCCAGTTAATTATAAATTATGGGTCCTCTTTGCCTATATTAATTGATATCTCCTCTGCCTTTGTAATACTAGACAAATAAATTGAAGGCAAGATTTATTAAGCCGCACATGTCTTCCATCTCTTGATTAGTATTCTTTACTTTTTAAACATTTATACTTGTTTATACAGATTTGATGGCAGAATAGTACGTTACAGAACCGATCCTTGGGGTGTTTTGGGGGAGACAGGAAGACTTATTTAACAGCTTCCCACAAATTAGGTTGAAGCGACATGTGATTTAAGTTAAGCAATTTTTAAATACTCCTTTTGATTTAATAAAGTCTTCGGTTACAGTACCTTTCTCTATAGCTACAGCATACACGTATTTTACAGAGATTGTGTGTGTACTTACCTGCATCCTGTAAGCACCATGCATACACACACTGCTGCATTCTGCAGGCACAGTGTTCGTATGTCCAAACAGCTGCGCTTGAGTTTGAGAATATATAGACACATGCAACACGTACGGGAAAAGACGCACGTCGATACGCAGAAACACACACAGATCTATATATATCCGTCTCATACCTCAGGCAGTAATGGGAGATTATCTGTCAGCTATTTTCACGCAGAAAGAAAGGATTTTCTGAATAGAGTTTCATTTTCAAAACCTGAAGATGTAATAAGTGGTTTCAGAACAAGGGACTGTGGCCATTTTTAATTTGCATGAGTGTGAATTATACAAAGTAATTGTACAGTCTCCTCCATTTATATATGATCACTAGCTACAGGGAATGCACCCTTTCAGAGAGATGCTTACACTCCACAAAGAAGCAAGCATCAAAATTGATGCCATGTACTTTTGAAAAGAAACTTAATTCTTTTGCTCCCTTGCCAGTGCCAAGCATAGAAGTATAATGCAAATTTCATCTCTGGAGTAACTTCTTTGGTTTCAGAGGAATTCCTAACAATTACACCACTGCTGAAATCGGCCCACAGGAACAAAACACTACGCCATTTCGGTGAGTTTGAATTTTACAGCATCTTATTTCCACTCTCCCACCTTTAAATTCCGCTCTTCTATGTAATAAGGATGTGACACCCGCATGTGCTTGTCAGGGTCCTAAAAGGTTTTACCCTCTTGCCACTTGACAGGTGTCAGGAACCATTGATCCCAGAGATTACAGTTACATNCTTGCATAAAATGTCTTTCTTCTCAGAGCTACAAAAAGGATAGAGGACTCAAGGAACAATTAAAACAATTCATTCCCTGGGAGTTCGCACTATAGTCTAATTCATAGCTGTTCTAGAGAGGACAGCCCTTTCCTCTTCAATGCCAAAAAATCTGCAAAGGAGACACAGCCATAAACTGATTAACGACAGTCTTGCAAGGAGCTACTGGTGACCCTATGGGATTTGCATTTTAGCTCCAATCCCTGTGCATGAAGCACAATGAAAAACAGTCTCTGCTCTCCCCTTGCTCTGGAAGAATGTTTCTGTACATCTTCACTTGGAGACAAGCCTTTTAAGATTCCCCAGCACGGCTCTAGCTGGGCCTTCTGAGGACTGTAAGCTTTCTAGGACAAAACTAACTCATAATATCATTAAGCAAGGACTGGAGAGACCTTCGTTCATGGACCCATTGCACAAAAAGCCTTTATAAAAGTAAACCGTGTCTAGGAATTATATCATATATTATATATATATATATATATATATATATATATATATATATATATATATATCCAGGCTCATAAATAAGACACATTCTGAAAATCAGGTGTGCTGCTTAGCTGTTGCAATGATTTAAGTGAGCTACCAGGGAATATCAGCAAAAGTGACACAGAAACTAGAAGTGGACAAAGGTGGGTAATAAAACCAAGAAAAAACCTTGAGCCGAAAATACATCAAAACCAACTCCGCTGATGTGCTTTCCTTGCTTAGAGATGTAGTGTCATTCTCATCTGGTTAATTCCAATTCAGCATTTCTTTGATATACCTTTTATAATTTTCAGTCTAATTATAATGAAAACCATTTTTCAATGTAATTTTGTAATAAAAATGTTGCCTTATTTCTCATTACCTAAGAACATGATCTTGGCACAGCTACCGAGCATGCATACAATGTGTAAGTGTATCTTCTCTTTCTTAGCATTTAATCTCTTCATAGTCTACAGATGTCAAGAGGTTCAGATTAAGCTTGTTAAAGATCTGCTTCACTCTAACTCACTGATGATTATTTATTTAGCAGTTTTATGTAACCCTGTCATTGATAAGCACTCTATTAATTTGCCGAGGGACAAATCAACACTAGTTATTTTTCTACTGGCTATTAGATTCAGTGCTGCTGTTTGTTACAAACCACTTGCCAGTTAATTATAAATTATGGGTCCTCTTTGCCTATATTAATTGATATCTCCTCTGCCTTTGTAATACTAGACAAATAAATTGAAGGCAAGATTTATTAAGCCGCACATGTCTTCCATCTCTTGATTAGTATTCTTTACTTTTTAAACATTTATACTTGTTTATACAGATTTGATGGCAGAATAGTACGTTACAGAACCGATCCTTGGGGTGTTTTGGGGGAGACAGGAAGACTTATTTAACAGCTTCCCACAAATTAGGTTGAAGCGACATGTGATTTAAGTTAAGCAATTTTTAAATACTCCTTTTGATTTAATAAAGTCTTCGGTTACAGTACCTTTCTCTATAGCTACAGCATACACGTATTTTACAGAGATTGTGTGTGTACTTACCTGCATCCTGTAAGCACCATGCATACACACACTGCTGCATTCTGCAGGCACAGTGTTCGTATGTCCAAACAGCTGCGCTTGAGTTTGAGAATATATAGACACATGCAACACGTACGGGAAAAGACGCACGTCGATACGCAGAAACACACACAGATCTATATATATCCGTCTCATACCTCAGGCAGTAATGGGAGATTATCTGTCAGCTATTTTCACGCAGAAAGAAAGGATTTTCTGAATAGAGTTTCATTTTCAAAACCTGAAGATGTAATAAGTGGTTTCAGAACAAGGGACTGTGGCCATTTTTAATTTGCATGAGTGTGAATTATACAAAGTAATTGTACAGTCTCCTCCATTTATATATGATCACTAGCTACAGGGAATGCACCCTTTCAGAGAGATGCTTACACTCCACAAAGAAGCAAGCATCAAAATTGATGCCATGTACTTTTGAAAAGAAACTTAATTCTTTTGCTCCCTTGCCAGTGCCAAGCATAGAAGTATAATGCAAATTTCATCTCTGGAGTAACTTCTTTGGTTTCAGAGGAATTCCTAACAATTACACCACTGCTGAAATCGGCCCACAGGAACAAAACACTACGCCATTTCGGTGAGTTTGAATTTTACAGCATCTTATTTCCACTCTCCCACCTTTAAATTCCGCTCTTCTATGTAATAAGGATGTGACACCCGCATGTGCTTGTCAGGGTCCTAAAAGGTTTTACCCTCTTGCCACTTGACAGGTGTCAGGAACCATTGATCCCAGAGATTACAGTTACATTCCAAACCTAATTATGGACAGTTTTTTAACATAATTAATAGCTTCATCTGCAGCGTCCAAAGTGTTTTGCTATATACTACATTAGATAAATTCAAAGAATGCACATTCGCCGACCCTGGTGGTGAATGCATTGCTGTATTGACTGTTTACAAGCAACATCTCTCTCATTAATTAACTCTTATAATGCACTGATCAGTATGTGGTGTATGGGTGTGAATGTTCTCTACCACGCAGAACATCTGTATCACCCTCTGGAGGCCGGCTCACAAAGAGTAACAGCCATAATACTACTACAGCTCTCCTAATCCATGCCATATTCCACATAGGTGCCCTTTCATAGTTAAAATACCCAGGAATACGTACCCACAACTAACCTGCAGCTCAAGTGCCTTTTCAAGTAAATGTGTGAAAAATACCTGGCATGATTTACTGAAAATAATTAGTAAAATGTAAACCTAATTATGGGCATTCTTGCAAGCATAGAGGAAGAACTTGGGGTTTGTATAACAGAAAAAGCAATGATCAACTCTCAGTAAGAGTATCTATTTAACGACTCCATTTAATTTCTATTTTCTTGAGCATCTTTGTCTCCATATACGCTTCCAGAGCAGCTCAGATTAGAACAGTCTGAGAAACCTTGCCTCAAAAATAAACTCTAAATTTATTAATGCTATTTGTCTACTTCACCAAAGCCATTATCCAGATTTCGTTCATTAATAAAGGTCTGAAAACCGTTTTGAAACCTGCGGACAGACAGCACAATGTAAATGGAAATACAATTAGTAGTAGCAGTAGTAATGTTTAAACAATAGATACACCTATATTACACCTTAACAACAAGGCAGTTGTTTATAAAAATAGTAACAACTTTATAAATTTTTGAACAGGATTATACTGAAGAATTAAGTATGACAGAACAATGCCAGAGCCACCCAAAACAGCAGAGTCCACACAAAACTTCAAAGCAAATACAACTGTAGTGTGATCAGGCTGATGTAAAAATCAGACTGAGTGAACGAGCCCTCTCAAACACACTGCGACTGGGCCCAAGCTGCTAGGCACATGGTCAACACAGGACTTTTCCAAGGGCACAGAGTACAGTTGAGGAAAGCAGAGAAACTGGATGCACAAAACTGTTCCTTGGGCCTTAAAGAGAAGCGGGCATCAGAGATGAAAACCAGTTGAGAACAACTGTGGTCAGAGTTTAATTGGGTACGGACCAGTTTGGCTATATTTTAAAGACAGGGGAGTTCATACCCGTGGAGTCGGAAAGAGGAAGAGCAGTGATAAAGTGTTTATCTCTACGGGGAGAGATGGATGCACGCTTTATGGTCTGTGGAGGGGTTACTGGAGAATGGGTTGGGGCGAGGGTTTAACGTCCTGCAAAATCAGCATCTCTGTTGTGGCTCTTTGTGTTCAGCTTTGTGCACGAGGTCGCTGCAGAGCAACAGGCCCTTCTCCACCCTGCCAGCAAGCGAGCAAAACTGCAATCTACACCCAGATCCTCTAAGTGGCAACTCAGTGCTGCGTCAAACATCCACGGTGATGTCAGTGAATCCAAGGTAAGGAATGGGTAAACTATTTCAAATAAAATAGGAAATGACCTGAACTGTTGCTGTAAACCAATTTTTTTCCAGATTCACAGAAGTTTGAACAGCTTTCTTGTTCTATTTTCCATTTGCTTTCAGAAGAAATGTAAAATTGAGGCCTTGACCACTCAAGGTCATTAAAAATCCCATTAACCTTTTCACAAGGTAGGGCTTAAGTAGGGTTAATTAAGCAATATTGCTTCACAAGGGTCTGAAGAAGCATTTTTCTTTCTATTTTCAATATATATGCCAGTAGGTTTGCATGACTCCCACAAGTTTTGTTTTAAATTTTGGGTTGTGTCCCTTCAAAAAGAAGAAAAAAAAAAAAACCAACCAACAGCAGAAAACCATGCAAGATCTCAAATCCACCTGGTACAAATATGCGCCCTGAAATGTATGGGTTCCATATGTCCCACTGAAAACGACACCGATGCTCTTTTATATACGACTCAGTGGCCAATAGAATGGTTTATACGCTATACAAAATATTTTGAAAAATTATTTACACACTACAGAAATACTCTCATCACTATAATGAATTAAATAAAATACTGAGTCATTTTCCACAAAACATAAATAATCATTTACATGTATTCATTGCTGGGTGCTGTAAACATTCTCAGAAAAAGAACTCAAAGCAAAGATAAATCAGTCATACAAAGTGAGAGAAATATGATAAACTGCATATTAGGCCAGAGAAAAATCTGCCATGCAGAGCTCGGAAACTGTGACCATACAAGAGGAATCTGTGACTTCCCTCTGTAACTGCCTTCAATCATCTTCCTCCATACCCTTCATCAGAAGTCCCTGTACACATCATTATTCTATAATTATCAATGCAAATCGATAAAAATAACCAGCCAAAATCACATTTGTGAGGCGGTTCTTTTTAAATACAAGGGGAATACGACTCAGAACACTGCAAAACTAAAGTTTCCTTTTCATACGAATCCAAAACTGTTCGCCGGCTGAAACTGTAGCAGAGGGATAACATGATCCTCTGTGCTATCTACTTCTACTGAATGGCATAATGATGCTGAGTGCTGTCTGGGTATTAATTCTCATGTGTTGGTAAGTCATGGCAAAGCCACCTAAAAGCATGCAGAAAAAGAAACTTTTCAGCCTGTTTTGTTCAAGAACTTAATTATGTAATTAATTAAATCAGACAGTAGCAAATTCAAAACAGATAACATTGTTTTACAGTGAACACATGGGCTACAGGACGTCCTGCCACAAGATAACCCAACTTTTAGCTATATTAAAAACATTCGACATTTATGTGGCTAGCAAGCATATCTAAGAGAACAATACACAAATAACGTTAAAACAAAACACGTTTTCTCAGGCACAGATTTATCAGAGGTGTGAAAGGGACTGCATCTCCCACAGCAATAGCAACGCTGAGTGGCATGTGCTCTTACACTCCATGGAAGGGTTGTTAGAAGTTGTGCGCTCGGCGCGGGAACCTTTCTTTTCCTGAAACGCTTTGCATTAAACACAACTAGAGGATGACAACAACTGCTTCCAGCCCAGCTTTGGGCCATCTGAGGAAAGCCCCTCTGCATTTCTTTCTCTCACTAAACCCTTTAAATACCCACCTGCCAGCACTATGTTTCATGGCAAAACGGAGCTGGTGCCTGTATGTCGGGTGGTTTGTAAACGGCACGAATGTTTCCTGACAGAGGGAACTGAACACTGCACACCATCTGCTTTGCTTTGTGACTCTGTAAAATGCAGTGATACTTGTCAAAGAGAACAAACAAATTAAAATGTACTTATCTAAAATACACTTATCTAAAGTATATAAAATAAACATATTTTAAGTCTTGACTTTATCCTGGCTTGGATAAAACGAGTTGATTTTAATGACAGTCCTTGGTCCATGCTGGGAATTTCAAAGCTGGACCTAGTCAAAATTTGAAAGAAAAAAGAAAAAAAAAAAAAGATGTACTTAAAAATAAGAACTATGAAAAAACAACATTCTTGAATTTTCTAGGTTGGTTGTGGAGATATAGGGGGTTCAGGCACTGTACACTTACACAAACGGTACTTGAAGTCTCACTAAATATTCAGAGACAAAACTTCATCCATTGTTCACCCGGAATCCGACTTCTCCTCCTCAAGAATCTTTACAGACATAATTAACTCAACACCTTATAGCAACTGCATGATGTACTGTACACAAAAATATCCCCATGCTATGCATCGAGAATTCAGATGGAGAAGTGAGTGATTTGCCCAGAGCCACAGACATTATATGCAGAATTAGAACGCGCATAGTTTTAACTCTCAAACCTATGTTCATACCACTAGATCACACGTCCCTATAAAATATTACCTGGCAGGACCCGTATTTATGGAAAGGGAAGTATATATTTTCTGCTGGAGTGGGAAATACTTCTCTTTTTTTAGCTGTTAATATTCATTTTATGAGTTCTGTGTCTGAAGATCATTATGAATGTCTTCTTGGGATTTCATTAACAGTACAAAAAAACCCCGAGAAGACAGTTTTGATGCAAAGCTTACTTTAAGTGGGTAAATTCCCTGTTTTTTCTCTTTTTTTAAAAAGCCAGAAAGGGTGGATAAAAGACCTATAAAATAAATGCTGAGTGAATAGGACTCTTGAGCTATAGAACCTGTGCTGTGAAAATTCTACTTTGTCTGGCAAACACTATTAAACAGAAATCTATGAACAGCATTTTTTTTCCATTTCATACAGGGGGAAAAAAAGAAATCAGATCTGACCCAGTGACTTCGATGACAATGGTAAGAGTCCTACTTTGTACAATGAGTTATAAAGACAGAATTTTTACTCTTGGGTGGGCATTTTAACATTCCTAGCAACAGAGCCTCACTACTAGACTTGCTGAGATCACTTAGTAGATCTCTGGTTGTTGGCACCAGTGACTCTGGTATGTCAGACTAACCCTGACAAGCCCTCCTGGTTTTTTCTTTTCAGATTAGTTTCTAAATGACACAATACAATTAAGAAAGTGTTGTCAAATTGCAGACTGCTATCATTGTCATCTCTATCTTTGAATGCTTTCTGGAATTTGAGTTTTAGGTACACAAACCTCGTACTTTTACGATAATTTGGGTCATTTCCAATTGGAATTCAAAACCAGGTGTCAGTGGTGAAGTGCCTCCAGGCTATCAAAATAACTGACTGTGTCACCTTGTCCTCCTAATGATCCTTATATATTTAACATAAACATCATAAAAGTAAGTGCTTATCCAAGCAGGACCACTACATATGTTTACCTGGGCTTGTTTTTCTAACTTGCACTGACTATAAAAAATAACTGGGAAGAGAAAAAAATGTTAACTGCTATAACGGCGCATCAAACTATGGATTTGGAAGTCTGATGCTTGCTGATGTTTCAAATAAACCCCAGAAGGTATTCTTGTGGGGGGTCATAATGGCACATGCAACCTACTTTGAGACCATTTCTTTTCTTACAGTGCTGTGTGCTTCTCATTATAATGATAATATCCAGCATTTATATGGCTATTTACATCTTTTAAGTGCTGTACCAACAACTAATTAATCCTCACAACACCCTGTAGGGTAGGTAAGTATTATTATCCCCATTTTATAAATGGAGAAATTGAGACAGAGGGGTAAAAGTGACTTGCTGGAAGGCACTCAGCAAGTTATAGGCAAAACTCAAATGAAAACACAGGGGGTTCCTGGCTCCCAGGCCCACGCTCCGTCCACTCAGCCAGACCTTGTCGCCTCTCACAAGAGCTAGTGTCTGATTTTAGAGTCACTGTTTACATCCAAGATTGTCCAAAAAAACCCCGTACCATCCAGCATGTATTGCTTCCTTTATGGACTCAAGACATTTCAACGATGGCAATGCCAAGCAGTGGCCAGAAAGGCTGTGCAGGCTCCATCCTTGGAGATTCTTAAGACCCAACGGTATAAAACTCTTAGCAACCTTGTCTGATCCAACAGAAGATCTTGCTTCAGGCATGACATCAGATTAGAGACCTCGGAGGTCCCTCCCAGCCCAAATTATACTATTTTATGAAGCAGATGTGTCCTGTGATGGTTACAAGTTTTCCGTCACTTCACACGGTCAAGTGTTTTTTTCCAAGCTGGCTCTTCCTTTAAGCGCTTTGACCTACACCTCTGGCAGGCATTCCTACATGCAGCACTAGGTCTGTACCAACATATAGAAATATACACAACGTCATCATATGCCATTTAGCAGTGAACTAAAAAATTATGTCATTTCTGTAAACTATGTCCCTGTTTGTATCCAAATTTAAAATCATCACCAAATATGGGCTTTTCCATGAGAAAAGACAACCTCCAGATTTTCTCCCGTGTTTCCTAGACAAGTCTCATCAAGAACCAGGAAAAACTGAAAACAAAATCTTGAGCCAATAAAATCTGTTAGGATTGCTAAGACAGGCTAAAGCTACATGGTGCTGTCACTTAGATACACAAGTCCATACTCTGTATTACAGGATAGAAAGAAATTGTGTCCCTGTGCAGCCCCATCTTCATCACCAGCACTGGATCCTGCTCCAAATAAGAAATCGGCAATAGCAACATAAAAGCTCTTGGAATGATTCTCTGCTTAACGACCCTCCTGGCTGCAGTATCACAGGTAAGATTAAAGCTGATAGCCCAGATCCCCAGAGGTACTCAGTCTCCTCAGCAGTAGCTAGTTATTTAGGGGAGCTCAAGTTCCTTTTGGGGAAAAAAGTAACAAAGTTTTTAAAAGAGCTCAGTATCCTGCGGTTTCTACTAAAATGAAACCGAGCTGTTTGGGAACTTTAGTTATTTCATTCTGATGCCTAATGGGAACTGCTGGATGCAAAATTGTTTTACGAATTGAGCCTTAAATATCCTTATCAACTCCCCTGCACTCCTATAAAAGATTGTTTGTATCTTTTTGCATATACTTCAGCAAACAGAAAGAATTACAATACTCTGACTACTTGAAAGTAAAATTAGCAGCGACACTGTCAAGTAGGAGCCAAAAGATGAGGCAGGTAACGCCAAAAATTAAGTGCATGCCTTTATACACATATTATGCAGGTTAAAAGCCTGGTTTCCTGTTGCCTTATTTTGTTCAAAGCCACCCACATTAAGAAAGAAGGGATTTAAAATATGAAGTTGATATTATGGTTACCTTTCACCTGTGTTTGTAAACCCTCAAGGAGAAAACAATGGATATGAGGCAGTAAATTGTACCTGATTTACAGCCGTTTTATTCCCAAATCCGATCTATATACCTACCTACAGTCAAACTGACTATTCTGTACTGAACTTTATTTCCTAAAGAGTAAAGAGATCCCAACAAAATCCAAGAGGAGCATCTCAGAGACATGATTTTGTACGAAAACTTTTTTTTCTCCTGATTTTCTTGCTCTGTGTGTTTTCAGGGGTGAAGCCAAAGGCTAACCTGTATTTAATATTCTTGGAAGTCACATTTAGAAATGTCTACAAATATACTCATGAGTATTTCACCAGCTAGGGCTGTCTCTTAGACACCTGTTGAAAACATGGCATTCTTGCACTTCATGGGAGGGTCACTGTTTAACCAATGCACCGAGAACTTCTCCACTAATCTGGCTCCTGAACACCCCACTGCAGTGCAATACCCCATGGCGAACTATGACAAGAAAATGGCTAGACTTACAGAAGTGGCAAAGTTAGTATGGTAGCAGAGTTTCTCAGGTTCAGAATCATGTCAACAGCCTTTTAAAGTACTATAGATATATATAGACACATACACGCGCGCGCACACATATAGCTGCTACATACATCACTGTCAACGGGGTTCACATTTGTGATTACAGACGGCAATATAGACAAAGCTACTACGGTTAAACCTTTTGTGAGAGTTATTAAGCTGTTGACAATATGAGAATCAGATGAATTTACCACTGGTTCAGTAATTGTCTTTCATATATGAGCAACCCCCTACATACAACTTTTATGATTCATCATATTTATTTTTTGTTTCCTCAAGCAACATCTTTTATTAGTTGCACACTCACTACTGAAATTTAATTTCTGCAAGAGAACAACAAAGCAGTTGATTATTATTATTGAGAATCTGGTACAACACAGAGTGAAATAAAATCTATAAGGCATTAAAATGACAGATTAGGCAAGAGCTGTATTCATTTACAAGTGTTAGAACATCATGTTAATGCCTCACAAGCACAACATAAAATGAAAATCAACTCTTTCATGCTGCTTTACTAATACTGCAAAGCTCCACGGAGCACAAAGAGTAGTCCCTGTTAAAGAGGCACTGTCCTTTTGTAGTTTTTACATGGAGCAGGTTTATCATTAACACTTGACAGAAAACTCCCTTCCGGTACTTACTAGCCATAAACTTTACATTTTTACCACTTACGGATTTAAAGACAATTATTACCAATCTCTGCTAGACCAAGTGTATCAACTATACGGCTGCCCCTTGATGAAATTTTAGAATTTGTGCACAAAATCTCTTCAGTTCGAAATGTTCATTTGGAAAGCGTTATATTAAGAACTTTGCTTTTCACAATCACTGCAAGGCTACCGTATCCAGATTTACATTCATATTAAATTTTACTGCAGCTTTATTTACTATCAAAATCTCTGAACGCAAAATGACAGTACATGCAAATAGGAAGACTTGAAATATTCGCTTCACTCACACCAATCCAATCACTAGGTTATGTATTTGATGGTATTTGTATTCTTTTGATCATATTCTATGTTATTAATGTCATGATTTTCTTGGACATATCACCATTCTTTCCCCATTCTTTTTCCTTAAACTCATACCTCATCACAGTTGAAAAGTAGGAAAATGATATACTGCTTTGGAACATGATGTTATTGGTTCAAATTGCCGTATGTCTGGAGGAAAGGAAATCAGTGGATTTTGTTTAGTAACAACAACTGCATATACAAGTTGTTCTAATTTGTTCCTCAATACGTTCTTAATGGTTAAACACCTGTGAATATTTTGAGGGACGTTTATACTCAAAAGGGGATACCTGCCACTCATATAGACAATGGGACTATATCAGTACAAAATCCAGCATAGTATTAAAAAAAAAAATTAACAGGCTGGATAAATGTTTTCAGATTTAGCCTGTGCTGAATGCCACGTGGCTGTGACTACCTTGCTGTTGTCATCCAAGCTGTCACAATTATGCCCTGCCTACGTAGAGCCATAACTTCTAAATGAAGACTTCTTTCGACTAGGTGAAGAGGAGCACAGGACAGGCGTCAGTTCTGGCAAAAGAGCAGAAGACGAACGTCAGACCACCTCAAGTCAGAAGAGGAGGTGGGGTCTCTGCCATCTGGGAAGTGATAGGACGGAGGAACAGTCACGATATTTTTTCTTTTTTCCCTCCCCAAGGCAAGAGTAGGTAACTAATTTCCATCTCTTGTTCCATGACTTCCTTTGGGTTCCCACCACAAAGGGAACATAGTATAAGGAACAACAGCACGTATAACAACACGTTAGTAAAAATTTACATTACGCATCTAAAACCAATAAATTGTAAATAGATCAAATGCTCAACACTACTATCCTCATTCTGCAAAACGCTGTAAGAAAATTAACATTACACATGCACTCCATTAAGCGTTAATTCGTTTTGTGTAACATCCCTTGGACATACAAATCGCAAACTTTCTGATCTGACAAACTCACTAATTTCTAAGAGACCCAGAAGCAATCTGATACACTGCGATGCTGGATAGGTCTCTAAATTACCTAAATAATAGAGGGTCGATTTTTACCCCACCTATTAAATACTATCCTTTGATGAGATTATAAATAATTCAAAAAGAACAGAAAACAGCACATCTTAGGTTCCTAATTTAGTAACAACAGCAGCGATAACAACAAAACTTTTTGTTTACCTTAAACTGCAGGACAACAAATCCCTCTAGTTCCAGTTCCAGTTTCAACGCGTGAAAAGCTAGTTTCCCATCTACATTTGTCATAATATTGTATCTTTGACCAGAAGCAAACATACTACTTCATAACTTAGAGGCTCGAGTGCAGCAGTAAAGCATATGTATTGCACAGCCCCTACCCATGCCAGTGTCAGGCAGCCTAAAAACCTGGAGAACTGTGGCTGCGACTTTATTTGGTGCACTGTTATAAAATAGGTACAACAAAGTAGCTCATGCTCTAAAGCACTACTGAGGTTCCCTAAAGCCAGATGCTCTCATAAACTCCTGAGGCAGGGGGCAAGATCTTTTCTCAAACAAGACATAAAGATACACTTGGAAAGTTGCCAGAAGAAAAGTTGGTATTTGGAAGACACAGCCGATGGTGGAGATATACTTAAATATTTATCCACAAAACAGTGAATGACATGATATAAAATCCTCAAATGCATCAAGAAATAATGAACAGTACTTTCCCCAAAGGCACCGCTGGAAGTTGTAACAGGATTTCCCCTCTCTTTCTTTGCAACTTCAAAATGTCCTGTCCTCATCTCACTTGAAGGGTGAATGACAGCTGAGTGAAAATTCTGTGAAGGAACACTAATCTTATATGCTAACCTGCTTGTGTACCGCAGTAATAATGTCACCATACCAAACTAGCTTTTCCGTAAACCTGAAAAATTATGTCCTCCAGCAAAAAAAGCTTCTCTTCTGCCTACGTTGTTTCCCTTCCAACTCATTCAGTTTTTAAATCAGTATACAATTCATCTTACTGACTCCCCTGAAAGACCACCACTCTATTCAGTGAAAATTACTAAAAAAAAAAAAGGACTAAAAAAAAGGATGATGTGAGTTGCACCAGACCTAGGTGCGTAGGCACCTCCCCCTTTACAACTTCGTGAATGCCAGCGTACAATAACGCACCGTTCTGACCCATGCTTTACCCACACAGCATATTATTTAACTTTCTTCCCACAATCCGAACTCATAAACTATGATTATCAGCACAGAATACTTTTTTCCCATTAGTATGAATCCTAACTAAGGGTGTAGGATTCATCTTCCTTATGGCAGCACCCGTCCTCTGCAAACCCACATCTAAACCAGGTACCTTATAGCGCTGCATTTATGGACAAAAGTACTTCTCAGGTCACTTTTCACCTGGCCTGCTTTAGATAATCTGCTTTGTGACGAGGCAATGGTTCACAATGGACTGCTAGGGGCCTAATGTCTCACACTGTAGCCACCTATGTGGATGCTTGGGTTTCATCAGCTGAATCCCACTGCTTAACTCTTTACTGTCCGTGAGTTTCTATTTGAGTTTTAATCCTGCACTGAAAATATTTCAAGAACGTTTCTAACTATTTGAGCAGTGAATATTTTGAGACTGCTGATTCATATCATTAGATCATAGCCTTCAAAAGCACTGCACAAATCACTGCGAAATCTCAGACCCAGATGCTTTGACATTCTATACACCCCAGGCACACTTTTTACTTTTAAAAAATGGATTAATTGAATTATCCCTTCTATAAAAATGTCATAAAGAACTTAAGAAATTAGGCTTGATAAGGAAGAGGTTTGGATTTTTCTTCTGGAGGTGTTCTTAAAGATGGATCGATGAAGTTCCATGTAAGAAATTAAAAGTACAGATTAAGAAAAAAAACCAAAACAGTGGGCATAGAATAAATTACACAGAATATCATTCCACGCTTTCATTTCACAATGAGGAGGGGACTCTAAAACTTGAAACGGAACGTGCACCTGTATTTTTTCTGTCTCCTTTGCCCTGTTTTGTGGTCAGCGTTATAGTGTTACAGGGATTTTTTTTTTTTAAATAAAACATTTCAAACTGTGCATTACATCCAAATAAAATTTGACTGTGCAAGGCAAACTGCGACAGCATTCCAGTTCTGTGGATCCTGTTGTTACAAGGAACCAGTAGCAATTACAATGTCTGGGAACGAAGCAACGCAAAAAATGCAGAAATACTGCTCCAGCCCAGAAAATAAATATAAAAGGAGAAACAGAAAAAGAGGCATAAGGCAAGTGCAGTGTTTTGAATGACATGGAGAAGTAAACTGCTGGGAACGAAAGGAAATAAGAAAATAGGGCAGCTGTGCAAAGGAAGGTTATTTCTTCAAGGAAAAGGGAAACCTGGGAAAAGATCATACCTCACCAACATCCAGTTGTCTCTCAAATACAGCCAGTTGTTCATGGACTCGTTTTTAAAGAAGCAAAGAACATGAAATTTAAGGAAAAGTTCAGATGTACATTAGCACGCGTAAAGAGTACATATCTGTACAAGCACCTTTACTGAACAATCAAGAATCATCTGAACTGCAATTTACTTTATATCCAAAGATAGATAAATATTCAATCTATACTACAAAGATACTTGTTATTGCCATAAGTGTTTCATAAAAGCAGTTCTGAAACCGACTGCTTACCTCTAACCAGTTACTACTTCGTTTTTTCAAATGGGCACCTCCAACAATGATATTGCTGCACTCTCTTTCCTTTACCTCAAGGAATGCAGGTACCAGTATCATCCCTTCAACCGCTTACCCCACAAACAAGCTTTTGGTACCACTGTCCTGCTGTGCAGCGTGCCAGGGATGGGGTATCTATACGGAACTTTTCAACCTGCCACTAAATTTTCTCAGTACTCAGCGTTTTTGTCCCAGCAGCTGTCGCGGCCAGTCTCCCATGCAAGAGAGAAGGGGAAGTAGCACAGGTTAGAGTCAAATTCAAAATGTGGAAGTGATAAGCATTGTGACAAACTGAGGCTTTTGTTTTGCTCTCTTTCTAAGAGAAGTTAGTCACAGGTAGAGAATGTTATTTTACAAGATGCTTACCTTTGGTAATATATGTCACGTAGCTGTAAATCAAAAGTGTCCACAACTAATGAGAACTATCGACTCCCTACGTCATCCCAGAAAATGAAAGCCAAGAAAGTGACATCAGGTTTATTATTTGCAGTAATAACAGATATCAAGACACATTTCCCCCAGTCGTAATACACCGGAAACTGAGGGTGCTCTAAATTGCCTAGTAACTGGTGCAAGTTTTACAACAGAAAAAGGATGATTGGCTAGGCAGCTGATGCCTCTCTTTACCAGTAAGACTGCTTTGGGACTAAAACCTTAGCAAACCTGTTGTGTTTGAGAAGAATTCAACAAGAAAAGAGGAAGAGGGAGTTCTCCAACAGTAAGTAGAGAGAATGAGATTCCAGGAATCTAATATCCGAACAAGGGCAAGAGCTAACTTTGCTCAAAATTCTCAAACTTTGTCAAAGGAGTCTGTAAGGAAAGACGCAGGCAATGTGGCTTGAAAAATTGAACTGTAGAGTTATTTCATGAAATTTTATGTGTGTGTCAAGCACAAATACCTAACCAAGATAAAAGCTTGGCGAGGGACAATCTCATCCTGAAAGACTGAGAGCGCCTCAACTTGGAAAGGCGTTTAATAAGAAAAAGGGACAACTTATTCACTACACCACGAAAAGGGCTATTTGGTAACACTCCTGCTTCTTCCTATTGCGGAGTTCTCAAAGCACCGAGATACTCTTTCTTGTCAAGATATTTCTGCTTTCTGATCCAACAAAGATAACCTTGTCACCCACCTTGTTTGACAACCCTGAAAGGGACAGTTGCCATATTATTACCAGCATGCCTTTCCCTATGCTTAGAGCAATTCCTTCACTTTCCTAGTCCTGGGAAGAAATACGTGCCTGGATGAAAGCCGCTCCGTTAAAGTTCAATCCATTATAAAGAGACCAAGCCTATTGTCACAAGGAAATTTCTAAGACTGTGCCAGCACCAATAACTGCTCTGTTACCTACAGCCAGAGATCTGTCTATTGTCATAACTACACGCAGTCTCCAAACCTCAGCAGATGTATCTGCACTGACAACGAGTCTTGGCGAGCAAACTGCTGCCACCTCTAACTTTGTCAGAAGGCACACTTCCTTTCTGTGTTCTTGCACCTTCTCATTCACATTTTTCTTATTTGTCTTAGTAGCTGCAGCACACCCAAATTGTAATTAAATGAGAAACCATGCAGAAGCTTCATCTTGATGGAGAAAGGTTATCCATCAGGTGAGCAAAGACCACCTGCAAGAATTTAATGCACCTCTTTCCTACATTTTCTAGCCTTGCATAACTGGGTGAACAAAGCTCAATGGGATTATGGTTCAGAAAACTCAGGGGCTGCCTCTGTCAGGTGCATAACTAGCAGCACCTCAAGACTGAGCTTGAAGTGCCAGAGCAAGAACCCTATCAGTTGCACAGAATTAAGCCCTCCACCTAACAAGCAGCCTCTAAGATCTCCCGACCAGAATCACAGTCGCAGGTTTTCCTGAACGGCTACACTAAAAACTTGGTTTGCTCCTCACTGACCAGCAGAAATATGTACTTCCAAAGGAGCTTCAGACTTGTTTAAAGACAGTAGTACGTTTACCACCATCATCTCTTCCCATGAGCAACGCAGCCACGTTAAAGCTGATGACGTGACTGTCTTAATTAGCTGAAACTTCCTGTGCTGTGAACAGTCTCCATAGCTTACTCTTGTACTTGGTGATGACAGCTAGAAACAGCCAAGGAGACTCACCAGTTTAACCAGAATAAAGGAACGCCAATGCTGTCAACCATTTCTCTGGTGGTTGTTTATCCACAAAAGTCCAGGTACTCTTGCAACAGCACGGAGAGTAAAGCACCACCCCAGCCTTCTTCTAGTTCTCTTTGCACAGTGCTGGAACCTAACTTTGCAGTAAAGGCCAAGTTTCTAGAAATATGAAAAATTATTCTTTGAGGGTCTGTAATAGAAATTACATTATTGTTCCTGCTAAACGTAGGACTTCCTTTGGTGGCAAACCAGATCTATTTGGAACTTTGGCTGATGCTAATAACTTCATAGATCAACGTACGGTTTAATTGATGGAACAGATGGAAGACACAGACTCTGCAACATTAAAGAGTTATACTTAATGCATTGGAATAACTGTGACTCGGTTTTAAAATGTTCTCCTAATTGTCTGAATAGTTTAACAGTGGCATGAATTCTATTGGAGATTTCCACTCATACTGATTTACAAGCTTATAATGTGATTTTGTAAAATTGATGATTTCTGATTTTCTTAGTGGAAAAAAACTGTACGAATGAACAAAAAAGAAGGAAAGTTTTAAAGAGAGCTGCTCGTGTTGGACAGAGAGCTTTGCATAACAAAGGCCAGGGTGATCCAGCTGTCAGGTCAACAAAGCACTGTAGCACACACTTAAGTCCTCCTTGCTCACTAAAGAATCTAAGCATACATTTAGACCATCTGATGAAAATGAATGGTTTGCATGGGGTCTCAACACTCAAGAGGAAGACGCTGAGCGAAAGAAACGGATCTTCCAGAATACAGGATAAATATAAACATATCTTAAAATGACAACATTTTAACTTTGGATTCCTGTGCACCTTTAATGTTAATTACACGTGATTGTTTATATACAAGAGGTCGGTGAATTTGTTGATAAATTCAGATTTACCTTCAAGGCTGCTTGACCCTGAGGTTTTCTTGAAAAATCATCCTTTCAGGCAGCACACAAGAAATGCTAATTTGATAATGGTATCTCTCTTTCATTTATTTCAATACAGATAGACAAAGTTTGTCCAGGCCTGAGGAAAAAAGGCCCGTAATTCGTCTAAAGTGGCTGGGGCAGGAAGTGGCTGGGGCAGGGAGGCGAGCGTAGTATGTTGAAAAAGAATACGAACCTATCCTAATTTGTTGTTCTATTGCCTTCAAGTTAAAAAAAGAGAACACATTTACTACAATTTCTTTCTTTGTAAATGATAGCATTTGCTATGGAAAATAAAATAAATAAAGACTGGGAAATTAATTCAGGCTCGATTGTGTCTTCTGGACAAAGCTAAACGCGCACAAATTGTCCAGTGCCTAGACAAGCCTCAAAGAAACTCAAACAGCTCAAACAACACCCCACCCATCTCCAACAGCTCCTCTCGTGTTCACCATACCATCGCATCAGTGCGACCCGCTGGCCAGCAAAAAAGAACGGCCAAGACTTGGCTTCTCCCGGCACTGTTGATTGCTTTCCTACGGCGTAATTCGACAACATGTTTGTCTCCTTATTCCAGCCTTCGACTCTTGTTACAGTCTAACAAGAAGGTTTCTATAGTCCACGCTGTTATATAACAACGCTGGACGAGCCACAGCCTACTCTTATCTGTTTAGACATCTATCTTGTAAACAGCACAAACAGGTTGACATAAAATGCTCTGAAAGGGCAGGCTTAAAAGACTCCAGTCCTCCCTGACCATATTTTAGAGGCACCGGATGTCTGAAAAGCACCTGACTCGTACTCATTTCAAGTACAGTTAGGTACCTATGTACTTTAAAATCCTAATCGGCATCTTTTGCATCTCTAGCAGCAATAATGCCAAGAAAATCTGCCCCGTGCCCTTGAAGGCACCTAGTGGACACTGAGAATATGGAATTTCTTGTCAGTGCTAATTAGCACAGCACAATTACGGGAGTAATCGCTTTCCAATCACTCGTTATGGAAAGTGTGAAGAAGTGCTAAGCTACCAGTTCGCCATACAGGCATCCTCAGAAAGAACAGCTCTCATGGAAAGGCCGTGGCTGTACACAGCCGATTCCCTCCTTACACTTTAGCACGAGGCGACTCTTTCCCCAGTAAAACCCAGTCTGGTTTTTGTACAGAAGGGAACAACCAGAAGGAGCTACAAAACCACTCGCTTAACAATGCACCTGCTATGAACGACTAATTACCCAGTAACTACATAATTCAGAGAAAGGAACAAGCACAACAAACGTCTCTGCAAACATGCTTCACAGCCCTTCAACACGTGCCTCTGACACCTTGTTATGCCTCCTCTTACTCAATCAGGTTTTTATCCTATTTTCAATAAGCAAACGGCCACCCAAACTCTGCCCTGCTAGTAAGGGTAATTCAAAATAAAAGAAGAGACGCTCCTCCCACCCACC
>VZSC01017777.1:563619-590392 GCA_013398225.1 Steatornis caripensis
ATACAGGCAAAGTTGTTTCACGGGTCGTCAGTAGAGAAAGAATAGAGCAAAACCATCTCCCTGCACGGCTTCAAACAAAACACACGCTCTGGGAGCAGACTGGTGTAAATTGCGGTGTTCCCATCGTATATGAAATTCAATGGGCTTTTCATTTTCAGGAGAAACCTAAACTAGTTAAAGTCAGTGTGTGGAAGCGCCTCTGCTATGAAACAGCAGTTTGCATTAAAATTACATTATATTGTTTTGATGTGTCTGAAGCAAAGGTTAAAATCATCTTTTTGCTGGACATTGTTTCTGTACTATTGCCCCACTGCAAAGCTTCAATACGAACGAGCCCAGAATGATGTGAAATATTTCTGATACAAATTTTATTTTTATGTGAAACTATTCAAATGCTGCTGTACAACATGAACTACCTGAACCAAATCAAATCCTCAGGTCAATTCCTTCTTCCGAGTGCTCCTTAGATAACAAAGTCTTGTTCTGCGAATCTGTTCAATATATTAAAGTTGATTCACTCGGACAGTGTGTAAGATATAATACATTAATCTGGGCCATTTCAATTTCTGAGGCTGGGACTATAAAACTGGTGTGCTGCATATCTAATTTTTTTTGAATACCTGATTTATGCATCCCTCTGATGCATAGTGTCGATGGTATGGTGGATGCGGCTGCTGCATTAACAACGGGCTGCATCAGCACTCAAATCTTATCTTGTTAAATCAGACAAATGTAGCTCAATGAAAAGGAAGGAATAAATGCCTAGGATGGTTGAAAGGAGTGAATTTTAATCCTGTTTGTTAGGGGACTTTCATGGCGGGGGCTGAATGACTGAGGCAGGAACGTCCACCAAGAGCTTATGGGGCTATGAATTATTACATGCTTACACATACATCTACACATGCAGTATATACAAAGACACGGATTTTCATTTTATTTCTACACAGGCAGGTAAACATCCACACGCCGACGCTCGCCAATACACAACCGCACGCATTTTTTAAATTGGAGAAATAAATGCCTTTTAGGAAAAGTAGGTCTGTCTTTACAAAGGGTGTGTTTTTATCTCTTTCTGATTCAAGAACAACCACAATTGCTTCTTTGTATATAATTCATCATTTTATGCAGCGAAACAAGTTATCACATGGAGTCAGTATCCAGAAACAGATTAGATTTTCAGAGTAATTATATATGTTTATATGATTTTGTGGATAGATGGAGTGCTGCTGTCGCTCTATACACAGTCAATATTAATTCTCAAGGAAAGGAAACGTTCCTGTGTTTGCACAATCAACGAGACCTTTAGAAATAAGCTTTCTGCCAGACAAGGAAAAGTTTCAATGGCACACACTTCGCAGACTCCGCCTAGGTATTTACAGTAAGTGGAAGGTATTGTCAGAAATAATTCTTAGGGAAGACCCTGAATCACTAATCTTTAATTTGAATTCCCTTCTCTAATAAATTCTTGTATTTCATCTATAAACCCTAAGCTGGTAAAGAACCTTTGTTTGTTTATCAATAAAAATGTGTTTCACAATAGGGAAGGATCACAAAGCTGTTGTACAAGGCTATAACCATTGCAGCACCAGAAGCATAAAGCAGTAGTACGTACGAAGCCAAGTTATAGCTGGAATCATTTAATTGGCTCGAAGGTGAGCTTTCATGCCCAGTAAGACGCTGGAAATATATTACTTAAGTACGCATCAGTTTAGCCTTTATTGCCTGCTTTTCTCTCCACAGTGACTAACTGTAACAGAAAAAAAATGTTGCAAATAGTAGATCCCATCTTCGCAACCTCTTCCCCTGCGCGCTAAACTACAAGGTCATAGCTCTCTCTTTATAACATCATTACTGCTTGCTGTGAGAAAGGTTGTGATGTCACAAACAGTATTAATGTTTGTGGTGATGTAGTGTTAATGAGGAGGGGGGGTGAAAAGAGCCTGTCGTGCACGAATACCACCTCTCATATCTGAAAAAGACCTCGGACCAAGCCCTTGAGAAGAAAGGGAGCTATCTGAATGTTGTGCTTTAATTTCCCTTTTGACTGAACATGAAAGCTCATCTTTAAATTCATGAAATATAAACATTTTAGAGTTTCTATCTTGAGTTAACTTAACCCAGCCTCTAAATAAAAAAAAAAAAAGTAGTAAAGAGAAGTAGTGACAGAGGCCCAGACATGACAGAGACAATTCATTATAGACCTTTTTGATCCAATTATCCAGGAGAGGTTGGGATATGCAGCCCAAATATGTGCAGGCTAATGGAAGAGAATACAAATAAAGGCTACGTTCTCACTTTTCCTAAAAGTTACAATGGCTTTCGTATATACCGTGCATATTAACGAGCGTGCAGATCGATTCAAAGCCGTATTCCTGTTTAGAGAATAAAGGAAAAAACCAAAGCAAAACCCAAAAAACCATTTATGCCAACGATTCCAAATTTAACTAAAAACCAAGAGTTCGCGGCTCTGACTGCTTCGGAGAACCGTGCTGTGAAGGCAGGGAGGTTCTACTTCTTCACTAGCGTGGCGAGCACTCGGCAGCCTGGAAAGCCAGGAGAGGTTTTCCAGGGTAAGAAAGGAAAGGCTCTTTGTGCGCATGCGTTTTAGCGACGTGACACTGCAGCGCCGTACTGCAGAACAGAACGACGGCAATCTGCGGATGACACGCCTGATGCGTGGTTGCTGGCCACCATCGCCGACGACTCTTGCTCTCAGCTGAGAGCCCTATTCAGGAGGAGCGGTGGGGAGACAAATAAAATGGTCAAACCTTGGGGAAAATAAAATGAGCAAATCAAGATAATTGTGCTAATTATCATAACGAAGGAAAGATTTTGTGTTTGCATGAAGGCTCCCCCTCCCCCGTTATGAGCATGACGCTGCGGATGCATTCAGGGCAAATGAGTTCCAGGCCTCGCTAGATGCTTGAATTTCCGTCAAAGTGGCTCCATTACATATGTGTCCCCCAGGGTCAGACTGCATTAGCCGACTCCTTTATTCCATACACGATGAACCACGGAGTCGGCAGAGCGTGTTCCAAAAATGCCTTCGCAACAGCTATTTTCAGTGTCTGAAGAACTTCAGCTCAGTTTAAAGTGGGGTGGGGTTTGGGGGTTTTCTTTTCTTGTGTGTGTGTTTGTTTTATTTTGTTCCGGGGTAGAAAAATAAAACGCAAAATGTCTTTAAGGTCACGGAACGGTGACCTCATTGGCTGGGCTAATTTGATTGTGCCAGAACAATAGCACTGTACTCCTCTGCCAGCGAAGTGCATGCTAATTATGCGATTTGCCCTTGATAAGACCTTGGTGGGTCATTCAGCAGTTGTGATCTGTCACTGACTTCTAATCATGTATTATCGTCTGGGTGAGTCAGAATGGTACCCTAAGCTTTCTGTCTTTACAGCAATGTGGCACTCTAATTACCTTATGCCAAGTGGATATGCAGAGACTGAATTAAGTGATCACTGTGATTGCCTTCAAAATCTTCTCTCTATCCTTTGTGTTGCTTCTCTGCAATTTACATTTTAAGATGCCGAGAAGCTTTTGGTGAGACTGAAAATGCCACTCTAAAAAATAATGATTTTTTAATTTAAAAAGCATAACACTAAATTTGCGTCATACCGATTCCTAACAGTATTTAAATGCTGCTAAACAATATACCTCGATAAGAATCTTACAGTAAACTTGCTGGAAATTGTAAGACGTGCTTTACCGAAAGAGAAAAGCAAAGAAAGGAGCCTAACCTCTTTCTAAAGTTTTAACAATTCGTAATTGCTATTTAATAAGCAAAGTTAATTATGAAGTGCTTTTCCACAATTGCTATGCCCGTGGAACGCATGTGCCAATGTAGCAGATACTATAGATCAAACGTAAAGCTTGAAAAGCTTCATCGCTGCGTTCATCGTGTTCATTAATACCAGTGAAGATGAGTCGGTCCTGCAAGCCTTACGAATTTGGGAGCAAATTTCTCACCTATTGGTCAACTCATTTTATGGCAATTTGAGGGATCCATGTTAGGCTAGCTATTAAAACGCTCCGCGTTTTACCTAGTACTTCGAAAATCAGCTAGAGCTGCACCGTACTTCCCTATTGTTGCATAGCAACTCTCAAAAACTACAAAGCAATCTGTTATGGTAAACCAGTTGTATTAACATCTGTATTTGCCCAAAGAATGATCTAATGCCTTTTGCAAAGAAAATGTGGTGATAGGTCTCTAGGTTAAACAAACAAAGTAATGATTGATAAAATTTGATGAGATACATTTGTCTGAATCATCCTTGAAAATTTGAACTCTGAAGTGCTACTTGAAAGTTGTCATAAAAGAGACAAAAAATCCTCACAATGCTAAATTTATTGTACCACTAACAGAAAATAAGGATTTTCAAAGCTTTTCTGTATCGTACGTCAATATTGCAGTATAATTTTTTTTTATAGAAACAAACTGAAAAAAAAAATAGTCAATAAAACCCATAAAGGACAATCGAGAAAAAATTGCAAGCCTTATTTTCCTTGAATCACATGATGCACGAGCAGCGTTATTTGCTGAAACCTTGGTTTGTTTCGGGGTGGGGGGGAAGGCGAGAGACAGAGAGACGGAGTGAGAGAGAAAGACAGAGAGAGGCAGAGTGCCTAGAAATAAGATGCATTCCCTGGGTGGCAAAACAAAAGAGCCCAAGGAAAAAAAAAAAAGGCAAAAAAAAAAAGCTGTAGAAAGTTGACACAGTCAAGAATAATGGCTAAATCTATCAAGTTTGATCAGGTCGGCTATAATGAAGTGGAGCTTCATATTCCAAGCAGGGACAATGAAGACAGAAGTCAGGCTCTAGAAATGTGCTGCTCACTTTGTGCCTGGAATATGCAGCAGCCAGCAGGGAGCCACAAGATAATTACACAGTATTTGTGTGGTTCCAGGAAGCTTCCTGCGCAGGTTGAATGCCCGCGCTGTATTAAAAGGCAGCACAGTGAAATGTTTTTAATGAATATTTTTGTCAGAGAAAGAAAAGGCATTTGAATGATTTTTGTGTATGCAGGGAACGAGAGGTGGAACATCACTGTCAAAATACAGGTACCTTTATTTATATTTACTCCATTATTTACAGTTTCAAGAGCCTAATGTCCTTTCAATAATACAAATCGCAGCACTAGGTTAACGTTATTTAGGGCTAATTGCACATACAGTCCCTAACTAATGTTTGCTGTTAGTACGTTTCGCTTAAATCCTACACGGACTGACTTGAAACTACTTTTATTTTTATTTCCAGTAGGAGCTGAGATGTTTAGACACATTTAATCAGAAAACTCAAAGAAGAAGTAACACAGATGTTGATACTTACTATTCAGTAGCCCTTGGCAGTGATAGATCTAAACCACAAGAATACATTATTTCAGCACTCTGTACTTCTCACCTAACAGATGTGAATAATCCACTGAATTAAAAAACCCAGACATGATACTCATAAACGCTCATTTTGCAGCACAAGCAACCGTATTGATCAAAACCTGGACTTTGGTAGAAAAGTTAATTTGAAAGCCTTTTTGCCGGTCCAGATTTCAGAATTATCTACACCTAAGCAAGCCCCTGTTTTGCTGCTTACAATTGAATCACTCCTGGTATGCACGGACTGAGACAATTTGCTGTTACGTGCTGCTGAATATCCTCGCGCAAGATTAAATAAGGCCCTTTATCTCTTGGGGAGGACAGTGCTGTGAAATCTGCAGGCACGCACCTCGATTCCTGCTCCAGATCTCCGACCGCAACTCACAAGGACCTTTTGGGATCAAAATCTGAATTTTTAAACACATATCACGGTTAATTTTAAACTGTGATTCAATAGAGAGAAACCCCCTGGCTGAGCAAGGAGGCCCAGCGCCCCTCCGGTCCGCCAGTCGGGATTAGCGTGGCCTCTCTGCCTGCACTGCCCCGACTCTCCGTCCAACCCGAAACGCACGCCTAGATCTAGCCTGCCGATTGCCAAATACCAAACAAGAGACAGAGAAGGTTTTCGAGATTTTCTTAGGCATGCATTTTAATAACTATATTATTTGGGGAAAAAAAAGAAAGCTGGTAATTTCTGGACAACTTGGAAACAAGGAATGTAATTAAAAGGAGTCACTGCTTTGGTGATGACACCTCAGGTAACCCACTGCAGCAGAAGGCACAAAGAGTTCCTCCACATCATCAAGAGAAGAGAAAATTGTCGCCCTTCAACATTTTTAACTCTGCGCTTACAAAAGAAAAAAAAAGCACAGCGAGTAGCCGTGATAACAGTCCTGGGAAAACAACAATAAAACAGAAAGATGCTTCGCCTGAATTCGGTTAGTGAAGAAAACAACCTCACGGGTCAATATAATGTAGTCACAGAGGCAGGTTCTTTTTAAAGGACACTAGAAAATCGTCGAGTACTTCCGATATTGCCACCGATTTTAAAATTCTAAGCATGAGGAAATGTTGAAGTGTCCTGTGTTACGTAATAGAAAAATTACGGTCACAAATTATTCTCCAGTGTACCTCCAGTGATTTCCTGGTTTGCTACTGGATTCAAACGCATCTATGACTTGCACGTTTTATTTTTTTTTAACTTAAATACCGAGTTACGAAAATTCTCGCTCAGGAATTCTTTTCAGGTTCACTTAGGGTTTTTTGTCTTTTTCAAGAGATCAAAATTAAACTTCCTCAAATCACTGAGCACTTTGGCAACGTTACTTAGTCCTTGTTACCCAGAGGGATCGATTCTGCACCTTTAGACAGGAGATTTACCATAAACAGGGCCAAGTCCTGACGCAAAAGGGAATAAAAGGGTTTCACGTGTATAAGCCCTCCCCCTTTTTTCGTTCCCATTCCTGTTTTAGCAACACACAGCGGTACACTTTCTGAAATGATCAAAGGACTAAGCTGGAAATACCTCTTTCAGAATTATCGGTGCTATATTTTTGCCAAGGAACTGAATGCGACTTCTGCTCCACTCTTTGTCTACGGCAGCTCTAATTTAAAAGGAAATCTTTCAATTACCAGATGAAGAGGTAAACAGCTGTCACATTTGGAGCCCAAGTAAACATCATAACCTACATTCCATCCCCCTGAGCAACAAATCCAGCAGAACTTTCTCTGCCGCAAACGCAATGGGAGCTAAGCGATGGTTTTAATTTTATTTTCGGCAAATTCTTAAGATTTTTTTTAAAAAAATTCTTAAGATTTTTACAGCTTCAAATGCTTGAGCCCCTCTCTTAAACGCAGGGGAAGATAATAATGACTCCTTTGGGCCTCTGGCTGTTTGAGGTTGCCTTTTGCGATCAGAGCAAACAATTGCAACTAATCAACCACAGCAACTCATGTTTGCTCAGTTTCAAATAGTTCACTCCGCCAAATATGTTTTTAAGGAACTAAAACATCTAACCACAGCTCACAGTGTACTTTTCGAGACCTGAGGTTTCACACACCCACCACAGTACTCAGAGCCCACGCTCTGCGTACGCAGTTCGGTTTTGTCTCGTTGTTATAAATAAGCTGAAAGAATAATAAACTCATTGGGTCAGATTCTCGTTGCCGTTACGCCTGTCCATTTAATTCCACGTAAGCCGGTGCACTACACTAGATTTACAGGACTCTCAGCGACAACAGGATTCGCTCGGGGCAATGGAATCCACTTGGGTTTACACAAGTTTAAGCGAAAGCAGAATTTCGCCTTTAAAACGGAAAAAAGAAATCTTAGTGCCATCATTGCTCTACACAGTCTTCCCTTCCAGCAGCCATGTAAACTGGGTAACGTAGGCAGAGTTCCTTTTTGCGTGTGTATATTAAACAGTTATTTTGCCAATACTCATACGCCCACCTCCCTCCGCACAGGCAGAGCCGGGGATATCAACCATAGCTGTTAGTCCCGTTGCATGAGATGAGCTTTGTATCAAAGGAAAAAAGGCTCCTCTCCATCTCACATGCTTTATTTTATTCAACCAGCTCTTTTTCACATTGTTATATCCAGTGAATATAGCACGGTTGGATTCAGAAGAGAACCTTAAGCGTTATCATAATGCTTAGAAGCAATGGCTTCACACTGTATAATCTATCAAAGGTGTCAGATTTACAAAATGCAGATTTTCTGTCACATTTGGGCACTATAAGCACTGTATCTTTTCACTAAGGTGCTGACTGCTGTTTTAATGAGGCCCTTTGGTGGCTGTAAAAAACTGAAAGGAGAGGATTATAGGGGTTACCCTAGGTATTGTCTATTTGTCTTACAAATCTCACACTAACTACCAATTACATCGCCATAAACCTTTTGGCTACTTCAAGCTATATGCCATATAATACATAAAAAATACGCTATGTTAACCTCTTCCATATTATACGAGTAACTACAGCCACTGATGCAAGTAACATATCTAATGAAGCCAATAATGAGCCTCTTTAAAAGTAGTCTTGTTATAGGAATAATATTAGAGCAGTTCAGTTAAAGGCTAAGGTCCATTATGGCATGCTTCCTACGTTCTCTGGTCCCGGGTCTGAAAAGATGCTGACACGCTAATTCAAGCTCAAGAAGGGCATTAATCTCACAACCTTCTGCTTGTCATGCTTAATGGGACATCCTGCCTAGGTGAAATGAACCTGATGTATTCAGGTAAACATAATTTAATAAGGAGGAAAAAAAAAAATTAAAGCAATAGCCAGGGTCCGACATAACGGCAACGGGAATATTTACAATTTAGTGTCAGCGGAGAGGATCATTAACGTGTGACGGAGAAGTAAGCAATGCAAGAACTGAAAACAAAAGGGCAAATAATGCAGAATTTGTTTAGAAACCCACCGCTGAAATATTAGTGCATTTAAAGGAATACGTTAATTTGGAGGAGGACGAGACGCACTAATGTGAGGCTTAGAGCACTTGAGTGTAAAATAGAGCTCTGAAGCTATATAGTACGATATTTAAAAGGCAAGCATGAATGTCAGTGAGTAGCTGTATATCCTCTTTTGGCTGTCATCAATCATGAGCCTAATAAGCCACCTAAAATTATGTCACAAGATGCGCAACAGTACCAACCGCAGCAGTTAAAGCAGCGCGTGCCCTACCTGCAGGCTGGGTGGTAAATGCAGGACCCAACTCTCCACCCCCAAAAAGCACAAGGAGAACACACCCGCACACAGTACGTGCCACAGGCCCGGTGTTCTGTGCTGCTAGACGTACAGATGTTTACGACCATTCCTGAACTTAGCAGGAGATAAAATTACAAAGTGGAAAAAAAAATATTGCCAGCTACTTAGAAAAAAAATAAATTCTTTTGATTCATGAATTGAAGTCAGATACCTAAGAAACCCAAAACATTAGGACGGACCCTTTTACCCCATACGAACAGGTCTTTACTTCGCCAGAATTCGCTGTTTGGTGTCCCCAAAGCTAAAAGTTTGTGCTACGCGTTTTTGTGCTGTGTGAGAAAGCAGGAGGAAATCATCAGATGCTCAAAGGGAATAAAACTTTCACGGATGCTGCTCGGTGATCGGAGCGAAGAGGGGGCTTCTGAGAAAGCAGAACCCGCCACACCACCACAGGGCAGGGCTGTCGTCCTCGATCTCTGTGTGGTTTTTACCGAACTACAGCCTCACTCCTTTGATGCCCATACAGCCCAGGCATCACCATAGCATCAAAAGCTCAGGGGGAAAATTGTGGAAGTTCTTCGGCTGTTGCTGGATCTTCTCTTCATCCACAACTGCAGTCACCGCATAACTGGGCAGTGGGCTTGTGTCGCATCACTAGCACAACAGCGTTAAGAAACCAGAGAAAACACGGTAAGCCTAAGCGGCACATTTGTGGAACAGTTGCGTTGCAGTCGTGTCGTGTTCCAGAAAGGGAACCAAATCCACCTTTCTTCCAACAGCTATTCCCTTTGCTACGGTTCCAGTTGCATCCGACAAGCGGAGCCCAAACCGCACTTGTTCTGCACCACTGAGAAGAAATCAAAACTTACGTTTTAACTAGCCCCAAAACCAGGTTTGGAAAGAGCAGTATTCAACGGGGCCCTTACAGACTCGTACATACAGACGTTAATCTTGTTAAGCCTTGAAACGCGTACTGCAAATAGGCCTTTGCTGCCTCACTGGCTCCCAATACACCTTTTGACCATAAACATCTGGGTATTTTATCTAGGCTGATTTTTGCAAGCAGTTTACTCTAAAGCCACTAATACATGCCATCGCAATGGGGCTCAACGGTGCCTATTAGGTGCTGGTCATGCTGAGCGAGGGTGTGGATTGTGGAGACGTATTGCACCACGGGGAGCTATAGGAGACACTCTGCTGCTGGAAGGCAGAAAGCCTCCTGGAGCTCTCAGGTGCACAGAGGAGTGCACTTGCTATTAAATTATTTCACAGGGAGAGGCCTATTACCTACGAAAGCTGATCCTGCTCTTAAAGGCTGCTGCAAAGGGACCATAACCCTCCTTGGGGGGAGACGACATGTCCAGAGGAACCAGTCCCAGGGCTCCCAAGTGGCCAAGGACTACAACGATAATAGGTACTTGGGTGAAGTACGTTTGACGGGCACTTTCTCACCCTGTGGAAACCTGCCTCTGCCAAAGCACGGCCCAAAGAAACCAGCAGTTTAGAAGTTCAATAAAAAAAGCGTCCAGTTGCACTGGCTCACACCAGCAGCTTGTAGAAGATTTGGAAACAGAGCCCAGTGAGGCGTTCGCCCTGCGGACACCGTTCAGACATGCCCTCCCAGCAAGTAAACTGATTTAACACCATTTTCACTTACTGACTCACGAATTTTGGAATAAGCCCCAAATCTACATTCTTATTCTCCTTTCATTTTGAAATTTCAGATGTTCATTCAGGTAGCATGTCTAGATAGGGTGAAACAGATAAAACAGTTTGGACAACAAACCGAACCACAGCGATACGTCTGCAGCAATGGCGGAGTTTGTGTTTCGGAAGTCCTAGCTCCTGCAACTCTGTGATACACGGGAGGTTTTCTTCAGGAAAAGCCTCATGTTTTTTTCTTTTAAAACACAGAAGGGTACATTTCCTGAAAAAAACAGGTGTTTTTTTAATTTTCAGATGTAGGTACATATGGTTTTTTATTACTTTTATACCTAAATTTGGATGTGTATTACCACTACGGCTGCACCAAAAATATGTACAACTATCACATACGACATGAACCCACCATACATGGAGGCAGACACGCTACACCCCCACGTTTGACACTAACTGCTGGTGAGAGCAGAATAACTTCAAAAGATGATAAATCAGCAAATCCTAAATGATACTAATCAGGGCCTGCTTCGTAGTTAGACTATGCCCCAACTGCAATCAGAGCGCAGCCAGCTAATCTGGCAAAACCACAGAAAGAGATTTCCCTACTCCACAAAATTTACTACATGACACAATGATCGTCAAATAGCGACACTAAGGCCCTGGCTCTCATGAGCAGATTTCTCAGTACCACTGGCCAAGCAAGTTAAAGTTTTTAGGTCGGCAGCTCAAACCATAAGCGCCGTTTCAACGTCCTGTTCAGTTCCGCATCAAAATTGAGAGGATCAGAAGCCATTCAATAAACTTGCTAGTAAGGACAAGTGAGAAAGACAAGAAAGTGCACAGGAGCCTTACGATAGTTTCTTGTGCAAGGCATGCACAGAAACGTCAACAGGTCTGGAAAAATCCCTTCCTGCTGGTCTCGTTCTGGAGGCGCACGAGGAGCTCACCGCTCCCCGGGGCTCAGTGAGCAGCAGGGACATGCGATGCCGTACGCTTCTCCCACTCTTTCATTCTCCCTCTCAGCACTTGGTCCTAGCATCCTCCACAAAGATAGCTTTCCATTTCCTTCAGAGCAAGAAAGGCTAGCAAGGATTCATCTGATTTTTCTCAAAATAAAAATAAGAAAAATTCAAGCGTCTGATCTTCTGGCTGGGAGGCTGGTGGGTCTGAAACCGGGTGGAAGCCATCACACTTCACAAGACCCACAATTAACTGAACCATACTGAGCTGCTGAGTTTCGTACATGAAACGGCAGAAGGGAAAATGATTTTTTTTCAACTTCATTAGCTGTTACAGTACAGAAACGTACATGTTCCCTACGCTGGCATCAAATTAATATGCCCTTAGTTTTCAGGTCTCAGTTTTTCAACTGCTATTTCACAGAGAACTAGATAGGCTTGAAGGTTTGTAGGGCATGAGCTCACCATACGGCAGCTACAAGGCTTCGCCCTACCACCGCCAGCCGGGGAAGCTCAGCGATACCTCTCCCTGGCATGCAGCAGTCCGCACTGAAGAAAAAAATGCAGCGTGAATTCGGAGAATCAGGAAACAGGCACACAGTTGAATATCTGAGCACACAGGTTGGTGACTGCAAAAAGTTAATTACGTTTCTTGTTCGAAGGCATATCCATTTCCTTGCACCATCTCCGACTCGCGCCAAATTCCCTCATTCTAACACGAAGCCATCGCTTCTGGCTAGCTTTGATATTGCCCCAAAAGCACCGGCGAGCTTTGCTGGATCAGTCTGCCCATGTTTATCACAAAAGCTCTTCCTTAACCTTGGGAGGAATAAAACAAGTTAACAATATTCCCAGTATTTGGATTCGGTGCTTTTGAATGCGTTATCTCTACAGCAGTTTTGCAGGAATAGATATTTTTTTCCAGCCTCTCTCCTGAAGTTCGTGGGCACTGCCAGGCTGCTCCCCCTACTTCCCTCCCTCTCCGCCCTCATCCAAATGGGAACTGTGTTCTACCCTCTATAAAACTGGCTCGCAGAGGTGGATAAAAAATGTCACCTTAGGCACCTGAATTAATAGTTTGGTTATGTACCCCGTTAAGTCTTCACTATAGATCAGCGTAAGCGTGCCAGACAGACAGCTCTTCAGAGCTAACGTTTTAAAAAGGTGCCAATGCCGACGTCCCTTCGAGATCTCGCTGCATTACCTAGGTTTAAAAAAACCCTAAAGAAATGCAGACGTTCTTTTTTCCCCCTGCAGCTTTCCTCAGTACCACTGGAAATACAAAATGGTGGCAAAAAGTTGGCAGGAATAAATACTTCCAGGGAGTTTCTAAAGCTGCAATTAATGTTAATGAAGCTGTACCTTATATGGCAAGGAGATATAGTATAAATTGGATAAGTAAGAAAAACGATCAGCCGTTGTGCTCTTCCAATATAGTACATCAGGGTATTGCCACTGTAAAGCTATCTTTATTTTAAAGCATTAAATAAAACAATATAAATCTGCAAGCAGGTGTTTCTTGTTGCGGGAGTATTGGAAGTTGTAATGCAAACAACCTAATTTTAGCATCTATGCAGAGTGTGGAGTAAATTTACTGATCACTGATGCATTGAGCGCAGGGAGGACACAATCAGCGGGAGCTTCCAGCAAGATTAGCCTATTAAAGCAGGAAGACTTCACGCGGCTGTTAAGGAAGTAGTCGAAAGCAGGTGATGGAAGCGGGGGTTTGCCGAGTAGGCACGGGCCCACTGTACATGTTAAGTTGTTGTTTTCTGCTCAGCTAAGCAGCAGAGAATTGATATGTTAGCAATGAAGTGCAATGACAATTAAATTGTAACTGACCTACATGTTACCGTCATTATGCTTTCTCTTTTTTACTGCTTTCCCTCTTATTTAATCACACAGTATGGGGTTTTTATTAGGCTGTAATGTTAAAATCTTCATCCATTTAGCCATAAATGTTTGACTGGATATCTATCAGACTTCCTTGCACTATACAAACAAAACCATTTTGCTGAATCATTGTTGACTTGTTTGTGGCCTAATTTAATGAGTGTAATAACTTACATTACTATCCAGTTAACATTTAGGAGCCCAGAAAAGACCTGCTAGCATGCAGCAAGCTACTGTATACGTTTTCTATTCATATCGCTCCACTTTGCAGTAAATTTTGCAGTAAAAATACAATAATATGCACTTCTTGCAACGCTGGCTGGGCTATTCCTCAGCCCGGGTTGACTTCTCCACAGCCAGGCTGCAATGCTAAAAATCTTGCGCCTCAAAATTTCGATGCGGTTTCAGCTTTCTAGGTATCGAGTAACTGCTTACACGGTCATCAAAACATCAAGCAAAAGCAGCCTCAGCGCATATTCACGGCATCGCGCTCGTGCCGGAAGCTATATTATCAAGGAGGAAAACACCAAAACAATTGCTATTACTAAAGTAGAACAAGGCCTCTGAGTTAAATATAAAACTAGAGAAAGATAAACCCACTTTGCCAGACCTTAGTTCAAATTAGAAACCAGGTATTTGAGTTTAGCCCTGCATAATGAAGAAGGTAAGGATGTCTACAAGCCCCGGGGAGCCCTCAGCAGGAATGTGTTCAGGCTGTGGGACGCTACGGAGCCATGGGTGGTTCTGAGGCATCTTCATTTTCACTGTATTATCTTGAAAAAAATCCTTCTCGTCACTACCTACACTTTAAGCATTCATCTAGCATCTGACAGTCCTGCAGATCAATTAAGTAACCAAATAAAGTCTCCCCATTCACGCACTAATGTAACACGTGCTTGGCCAGACAGTGGCATTTTCCTGCTTGCGAGGCCATAACGCAAACACCGATACATGCAGAGGGTGACAATTTGCAAAGAGCAAAAGTTGAAATTTTCTATTTTCAACAGGAAAAACTCCTAAATTCATTTCAGTGTAACAAAGGGATACCACCCATTATATTTTATTGCAGACATCCTTTGTCAATCGCAATGAATCAAGCCGTACCGTGGAACCACTGCAAAGTCTCTATCGTAAAAGTTACGCTGTCCTAGGTAAATCCCCAACAACAGAAGAGCCTCGGTTGCCCCCCAGACGCATTCAACCAACCTTCTTTCTCTTGCCCACAGGAAAAACAAAACCTGGACCACATTACAGCCGACAACGGGAAAGATCACTTTGACTCAGGAAGCGCAAGCCCAGCCACGCTGTCGGACGGCTCACTACACTACCTCCACAAGGACGTCTTTCAAGCTCTTTTGGTTTTGGGGGGAAAGCGGGAGGAGAGGTTGCTCCATATGTATTTATTTTAAAAGTATATTTAATGAAACCTAAGGAATTAGTTCTGTTGCCTGTTACCTCCCCAGCGAAAATCACCTTAATGCTCTTCCCCTCGCACCCTCCCGGTGTCTTTGCCCGTGACACCGGCTGAACTGAAAAGGGGGCAGGAGAACCACACTTTTGAAAGGAATGAATAGATCGCAAATGTCTTGGGGAATGGCAAGTAAGTAAAAGCAAAATGGTGTATTTCATCACCCTGTAAAAGAGTCCCGAGAGTCAGGGTGGGCGACACAAGAAATCACGACTTCAAGATTTCCCAAATTAAAAAACCCCCAATGTTGTTGTAACTCTGCCCAACCTGCGTGCCCCACTGTTTGTGGAACACTTCATCCATGGGTATCTTGACCACGAAACTTAACGTGCACCATTTTAGTACACACTTTAATAAACACAGCTATGAAACTTCATTAGCGATAGTTACCAAATCAGTGTGTTACCTTTGCCGCTGCTAACATCTCATATGGAAACAAAGCCTTATCAGGACACAGCTCTCAGCCATATAGCAACAATACACTCACACTGCAATCAAAACCAAGGATCGCCCAAGTTCTTTGTTAACCTCTTATGTCCCTTGTGGTCAAATAACTCAGAAATACATCTTCTAAAGACTCCACCTCAATATCAGGTTGCCTGGTTAAATGAGGCACTTGTCACTCTGTATTCATCCTGTGATGAGTACAAAAACCCAGGTCCGTCACGCAGAAAAGCAGTAAGCGGAGTACAACGTAGACTGGAAGAAGTTTTCGGAGGAAGAGACATTTTGGGGGCATGCTAAGTCCTCATTACCAATGTTGAAGTTGGGATTTTATTTTACTTAACTCATCCATTCCTCTAGTTCTAGATCCCAACCCGCCTGTGGCACGACAATCCAGAGCTTCCTGAAAAACACACCTTGAGGTAGGCTCAAAAAAAATAATCACGGAGCTTTTAAGGTCAGATTTATTACCACTTCATTGCAAAGTTTAGTATCAGGGGAGGTAAAGACAACGAGCTGCAATCCGGCCGGGAATGCCATTTGATTTGAGCAGCATGCACTGAGCTGAGCAGAAATCGAAGACAGACTACTTAGACAGCAGGGAGCATTCACACGGGCGGGAGTTCCTTCAGCGCCGTCCCGGAGAAACTGCTAGAATATTTTTCCAATGCACATATCGATGCTGTGAAGCGCTCAAACTTGGGAAAGCCTGTAACGTTACTTATTGGCTACGGAGCTGCTGTTTGACTTTGCAACGTTAAATCTCTATTAACTACAAAAACTCACTTGGGCACACGAGACGCTGCACGTGTGAATGCGCTTACAACTGAAGTGGCAGTCACCTCATAGAGAGCATTTCAGTTTGCAGCTGTTCCAAGCCACGGTCTGATCAACCTCTACATGCAAGGACCAAATGCAAGGATTTCAAGTACTTTTGGCAGGATGCTTTCCTAATTGTTACAGCCATGAAACTCTGATACGGCAATGACGCGGAGCTGCTACACCAGTGACCTAGACAGTTCATAATGGCTAAGAGTTTGCAGCAGGATTATTACCCTGAGTTCAGAGCTGTCAATGAACTTGTATGGAAGCAGACAAAGGAGAAATGCTCGGATGTAACTGTGAGGAACGTGGGAAGAACCGCCCAAAAGGCGGTCTGGCAAATAGTGAACTGAGCTGAAAGTACTGGATACAGTGACTACACACAGGTCATTCGCTTTATTCTTGCATTCATATAAAACCAATTTACCTTTCTATATTATATACATCATTATGAACACACGCAGCGTAATACTGACTGCTTTCAAGTGCGGGGCCGCTTCTTGACTGTAGCTATTCCTTGGGAAGGTACAAACACACACACAGTTCTGTCAGCACCGGGAGTCAGCGTGAAGAGCAGCTTCGCCTGATTTAAGAGCCTTACTGAAAAGGATAAACACATCAGGCGGAACAAGATGCCAGCACAGTGTACTGAGGATATCTGTAAGCCAAAGCTTGCTGGGGACACGTTAATGATGGACTTCAAGGTACACGTGGGAACCTGATATCGAATCCTGTTTCCACACTCAGCACCATTAAGCTCAACCGAGTCCTTCTCACCTTGTAACGTAAGGGGCCAAAGGTCCGATAATTATTTAAAATTTATACAATTGTCAAACAAAAAAGAACTGATACGGTATTTCCAATTGCTCCTCTGGAAATTACTAACATCACACAAACACGTTGAATGCAGTGATTTTACAATAAGGCTATCAAATATATAAAAAAAATTAATTTTATCAACCTGAACTGCTCCGAATTTGCTTTCAAGCATTCACAGTTTTTCTGAACTGTTGGTTGGAGGTTTGTTGGGTTTTTATAATTGAAAAAGGTCTAAATATTTTATATTTGTGCGTTTAGTATACCGAAATATTTCAATTTTGTTTGAGAGTATGTTCCAAGTTAAACCATAAGAAAAGGAATACACCAAGAACTAAATCTATCACTTTATTTTGGGTAGAACAAAACATTTCACCTGCTCTAAAATGTATTTTCTAGTGCACTATTAAAAAGGAAAAGCGTTGCACGTCAATCACATAGAAGTCATTCATTTGGCTAGCACACCAAAAATTATTTCTACAGCCATAATGCAAAATACCTTGACTCTGATTTTGCTGTAAGATGTCAACTGAACAGTTTCTCGTCCTTCCTCTATTTTTCCCTTTTTTAAAAAAAAAAAATTCTATTTTTTTTAAGGGTTTTTCATTATCTTATTTAGAAAGAACCTCTTCTTTCCTCAAAAAGTATGTTCAAATGACACCTCTCTCTCTCACGGTTTATGTCTCACCAGAATGACAACATCAAACAGCAACTCTACCCAACTATTTTTAAGGCCCCGATCAGTGTCACTTACACAGTGACGGCAAGATTATTTCAAGTCTGAAATAGCCAAACAGCTGTGAAATCACATATATGAACCAGCCAGGCTTAGAGGCAACCAGCAGCATCCCGTAAAAAGACTCGCCTTTCCTTCCCTCGGTCTGTTACGGCGAAGAGGTAAAAATCAGAGAGTGTCAGAGGGACCCTACGTACCTCTTGAAACACCTCAAAAAATCCAGAAGGATGTACTGATGCCATCCTCATTTATCAATGTTTAATTTTAGACAAATGATCATGCATGGATTTGCCATTTTGTAAAAAATTGCACCTGAATTTCTAGAGTTTTAGGCAATGTCATGAACTTCTAGTAAAACGTCTTTCAAACATAAATATGGAAAAGCCAATATTTTATTATTTTTTATGTAAAGATCCAATATTTGATGATTATTTATCTTTTGGGCACTGAGTTTTACCACGAAGCGAAGGGCTTCAGGGTCTGGGTTTTTTTTTTTAACTCTTGAGCATGAAGCACACTCTCTTTATTGGTAACATAATATTGGTCAATGAAAGTCATACAACAAACCGTTTAATTGCAGGGAAGGTTTTTGGAAAGATCTGAATTCAGTATATAGTTCTATTTGGTTTTTAAAACCTTTAAATATCCCAGTAACAGCAAAATGTGTCAATTGTCAAAGAACGGTGTATTTCAAAGCGTTAGCAGAGCCATGATTGTTCGTTTTATTTTGAACGGATAACAGCACACACCTCATTGCCCTGCGAGTCATGCTGAAGATTTCTATTATTAAATCCTGCAACCTTAAATATTTGATGTTTTTTTCATTGGTATTTCTGACTCTCCTTATATGCAATTCGTAGGACTGAAAAAAATGGGTCTGGTAGGAAAAAATCTGGTGGAACAAGCCTCTGACTCACAAGTTTTCTGCTTTTCCTTCTCACTTTCTTTATTACCTTCTCAAAGTGGCACGGAAAGCACGACCCACGTATGTGGAGCACATTAAAACGTGATGCGCGTTACTAATCCCAACATCACATCGGCAGCTTGGCGCATCTTACTCCGCTCCCCGCGCCCAAATTAACACACCGCAAGGCCAAGGCACCAGCCAGCTTCGTAGCTCAGCCGGCAGGTTTTGCAGCTGAGTCACCAGAAATACACAAGGCAAATTGGAGAAGCAAGTCATTTTTGGAACTTGCCTTGGAGCAGGCACAGCCTACAGTATCCTGTTTTCCCTTGGAAAAACAGGGGTGACTCGAGATAACTTTCAGGCTACGGTTCAGACAACTGAAAGACAGAATTCCCCAACGCGCAGGACTTGGCCCTGCGGAACCCAGCAGGAAATGAAGGTAATATTCATAATACAATACAGTTTTCTGCAACTTCCTGAAGAGAAGATCTGCAACGTCTCAAAAAAAAAATCCCACACTATTTTTTAAAACTTCAGTCACTGCTGCTTATTATGCTGCTCTCCAAGCTGTATAGCAAGCCCCGGGTGGAGAACTGAGGCGGACAAGCTGGGAGCCATAATGCGACCTGGGGAAAAATCGACACGCTTTTATGCTGGATGAACATACGAAAGTGGAAGTTTATCCTCTGGGTTTAAAAAACGAAAACTGTCTTCCAACTCACGTGATCCTGAGAGCAGAAAAGGAACTCCAAGAGCACGCAGGTCCCTCCCTCGCCCCACTCCCCCACCGTGCTGCGCAGAGCCAGGTTACGCCAAATTTAAAACATTGCACCTTCCTCCTCTCCAGGTAAGCGTCACTTGGCTAAATTCAAGAGTCTCCCCACGTGTCTTTCTCTTGGCATTCAGAATTCATCCCTGGCATAAATTCTTCACAAGTTCCCGTTACGTTTTCTAGTAACGTGGTCCCTCCAGAAAACGCATTTGCTGGACACCGTCCACAGGCCCGAGCACGCTATCCAAGCCACTTAATTACCAAATCCTCAATATTGCGCTTCTGTTACTATCAACTTCTCCGTGAAGCCGTTTTATTCCAGTACTACAGTTTAAATAACCTAAGCTACTTCGAAATATCTTTTATGGTAGTGGCACGAGGCAGGTATAGAACTAACTCTGAAATTCTCGTTAGCACAGCTAAACTGTTCGTGTGAGATTTGTCCACGCTATGTGTCTGAACGAACGTACGCGATCTCCTTACCTTTGGTGAAGCCTCTTCCCTAACTCTTCAAATTTACTTTAATTATTTAACCAGTTTGGCCGAAAATCACAAAGTATTAAATTGTTGTTACTTAACGTTCCTTATAAATCGCATTTATTAATTTGAGGAAGGAGACTCGCCGTTGCTACAGTAATTTAAATTAGTACCACACGGCTACAGGCTGCCGCTAAATGATTCTTTGGGGCAAAATCAGTTCTTTAAAGATCTTTAAACGATGTTAGAGATAAGCTAACTAAATTTTTGTCCAGGAAGTTACAATTTATCAAAAATGTAATAAACCATGGACGAAATATTCATTGTAAGCAGCACATAATGTGGTCCGTGAAACGACATTTTAGCATCTCTCGCTATGGTCGTACTAAAAGTTGCTGACAGCGCAGGGTAATGCTCCATTGATATTTAACAGTCCCCATCTCCATGGCACGTTGTGATACTATAACTTCGTACCCTCCAGTCCGTTCTCTCACCGGCACTAAATCAGTCGGCTTTGACATACGACGCTGTCCCGTTTTTTTGCTTAATTTTAATGCTGTAGAAGTTTTAACTTCCCAGTATTAGTAACTTCGAAAGCAACCGAGGAAAAGAATCGCTTCCCTTCCCAATTCTCCCCGCACTTCTCAAATACGCGCGCACCCTTGTGATAAACCTCCGTGTACTTCTCCTGATCACGAGGAAAATCATGGTTCTCTGCTGGTGATCACCAGGCAGCACTACCTGTACAAATCCTACAACTGGAGACTCTTTCACCTTGATGTAGCGTAGAGAAGAGTACATCAGCACCTCCTATAGGAAAATCTGGAGGAGTACCACGTGTGAAATAACAACAACAACAAAAAAGAAGTATAAAATAATAGATTCATCTTCCTGCAGCTAAAGATAAATATTAAATAATCCTATCTGCTTCTGGCTGAAAATTAATTTCTTCTAAGGCAAATAGTGTAATACGTATATGCGTTTCAATTCCCATCTGGCAAAAAGCCTATTTTCAGTATGCGGTACATAGACTTTTGAAATACTAGAACTGCGTTCATCGCAGACACACTTAAACAAATAAAATTTTCTTCCTTCGGGTACCAATTCACTGTGGTCTAATAAAAAAAATCTATATATTTTAGAGCATCAGTATTCCCACCAAATCCAGATATCCAGACTGAAAGCAAAGCTTTTTTTTTTTTTTGCCCTTCCCTTTTCTTCTTTGCAATCTGAATAGTAGGTTGCATCAGAAACACCGAGCGCCGTTACTTTAAAATAACCACAGAGGTACATCTACACAATACTACGCAGCGCCACGCAGAGAAATGTGAGAGCTAGCTCTGTAGCAGGCACCCCGAGCGCCAAGTATAGTCTACTCATGGTACCGCAACACATCTTAGTCTAAGCGTTCCGTCTGGTAGCAAGGCTAGCTCGTCCGGAACGAGCTCAGATATCTCCACACAGAAACGCATTTGTGCTATTTAGACATAATGAAAGGGCTGGATTTACAAACGTATCGCGCTCCTTGGCATGGTAGATTTTATGTACTGATGGCCAATATATTTAATTAGTCCAGAACGCCCCCCCAGGATGGTTATCTTTGGGCATCGAAATACCTCTGCAAAACAGGACCAGAGCTGACTGCCCATTTTTGCAGCCCCGTGTATGTAACAACGAGAAATTCATATATTTAAAGATTAAGCCACCCACGCAGCACTCCTGATTAATTCATTACTTGAGAAAGGATGGGAGGGCAAACGCAGAGTGCCCCGAACGGAAAGCCTGAGAATTCTCTCTCACTGTCTTGGCTCGGATACGAACGTCTCCATTGCCCAGCGCCTTTGTCATTTCCCCTGCTGCAAAGTGCTCAGAAAATGCCACTCCGTGAGAACGGCTTCATTGTACACTAATCATTTTCTGTTCCTGCGCTAGCGTGCACGACTTGCCAGGTGAAGTATTTTGACAGAAAGCCTGAGGTGGTACGACATTTTGCAGTACTGTCGGCTTCCTGGTAATACACGTTCTTCTCTACCCCTTCCCCACCAAACCCCTCTTCTCCCGTTTCAGAAACGGCATCCGATCCTCTCTCGCACCATCCTCCACATATCTTCTTTCCCATGGTGTATTTTAAGTATATTTTATCCTCTTTTGGCTATATTAAAAACTCCCTCCCCTGCTTGGAGCCCTCAGGAGCAATGGGTGAAGTTGCTCCCTACCCAGGGTCGGAGAGCCTGGATATCTTTCCAGATCCATATACCCTTGCCCATGCAAGCCTATGGATTTACAGGTTTACTGGCACATTCTTCATTTTAGACTGTTTTGTGATACAGCCTGGGCTCTGACGGGAAGTTTGTGGTATGGAATATTTTCTCTGAAAACTTTATGAGATATCATCTCAGTGTCTTACCCGGAACCTATTCGGTAGCATACAAACTAGCTGCTCTGATGCAGGATGCACAGATAAGATATTAGACCTAGCTAGCATGGTGATTGATGTTCTAAAAATATCCAAGTCAGCTGTACTGACAGATGGGTTAAATATATGGCTGCACTATACCTGGATTACAATCTGTTCGGATGAGGACGCAGAGAAGGATACGCAGAGAGCGTAATTCAGTTTAGAATGTTCAAAAAAAAAATCACAAAGAAAGTATGCATAAAACCAACATTATGAAACTCTATCGGTCTCAGACGTTAAGAAGGCATCTTTTTTATTTTGTATCTTTCCGGTACAGCAACTATATCTGGCACAGTTATGCACATGAGGAGATGACGAATACGTAGGTTACAGTGGTGAGGAGAAGAAGGGATCCAGTTCTTAGCAAACACAACATGACGGAAAGCATTTGTTGCTGCTACTGAAATCTGTGTATCCACGCATTCTGTGAAGTCTAACGTGATCTTAGGCTGCCTGCTACCTTGGAAACTAGTGGTCAGATACTCTCAGCAGTGGGCATAACCAGCTAGAACATTTTGATTAGATGAAATTTCACGGAACTCAAATATTTCACACAGTGGTTTCAGGGAATTTTTCTCAAGGACTGAAAGAGACAGTGCACTCCTTGAAAAAAACCCTGTGTCCTGGTGGTTTGGACACCAGGAGGTTGGAGCTCTAGATTCAAATCTCTGTTGGATCAAGCGATCTGGAATTAAATCGATTGCACTTGAAGCCAACAATAGGTTAGCCATGCTGCTAACAAATAACGAAGTCAAAAGATTTAAGTTTCAGATATTTAAAAAAAAAAAAGACGTATGTACTTTTCAATGTTGACTCTCTTCATTGCCACCCTGAAGCCTTGAGAATTCAAATAAAATTTGCCCATTTGCCCGGGAGCAAAGCGCTTGATTTACAAAAGCTACCTGTACAGAGTGTTTCAGACAAAGACTGGTTTACAACGGATCTAAAACCACTGAAACATCGGGTAATGAGGGTTTCACGTCCTAATAGTCTTGCTTTGGAGAAGTAGAAATTCATTTTCCTCAGATACAATTTTAAGGTTACGAGGCTGAACAAAGAGTATCGTTATTGTAGCCATAATAGAATCAAATTAGCAAGGAGAAACCGTATTAGTATCATTACGTGTATTTCCACGTGTCCTACCTCCGCAGTACAAGAACTGGAGTTCGAAGAGCAAGCTCGGTGGCTGGGACGCCTGCGAAACATCGCCAAATATTGCTTTCCATCCTACCAGCAAGGCCAGACCTTGAGATGAGTATGGACTATCTGCACATGTCTACAAACCTCAATGGCCATTTACACACCGTGAAAGGCAACGTAGCTTTTGGCACATGCTGGGAGTACAGAGAACGGCACATTTCCAAAACGCCCCGTTCAACCCATGGAGCTGCCACCGCAGCTCCCTTGCGCTGGCACTGCAAAGCGCCACAGGCAGGATCCCGGCAACGGGTCAAACTGCAACTGCGATGGCAAGATGGTGCCAGTCGCCCGTGGGTTCCCTGTTAAATTAATGCTCTTTAAAAACTTCTTATCAATCACTCACGCTTCTTCGCATCCAGGTATGAACATTCCTGAGAGTTTTCAAGGTCAGCTGCCCACGGGGACGTCCCTTTCCCGTATTTCCAAAACACTGAAATGAGTACTTCTATTTTTGTCTTTGGGCCGAGAGCAAAGCCGCCCTTTGAAAGTACCAGGTGGGTCACGCTTCCCAAACGCGGTCACTGGCGGGTATGATTGCAGCGTATTCGTACGGAAATCATCCCTTTGTTGTCATTTCACTCCTTATAGATCATTTCAATACCAGGATCACAAACCCAAGCGATTCTGGAAAACAACCAAACACAGACGCAGCTCTGCAAAAAACGCGACGTGCCACCAAAAACCGCTATTGTTCCTCCGCGTTCTCCGAGGGCTATGGTCAGCGCAGGGGAGGCTTCTCACCGACCCCTTCTTTTGTAGCAAGCGTTGTTTTTACAATTTCAAATTTAATACTTTTTCTAATATACGTTACCTCCCACGTATTTAAACTGTACTTAAAAGCATGCTAAGAACTGGTAATTCTTTAATGGTTGTTCACTTACAAGCGATTGTGGGTCATTACACAATCATTTAAAGGGCATTAATGAGAACCATTTAATGGTTTTAGTAGAATATCATTGTAAGGGACAGGGGAAAAGTTACTGGCTGTAAATTTTTATGACCGTTTCTTACAAAACGTATTACTTTAAAGATTTATGTACGTAACAATGAGTACAATAAAAGCCATGCTAAAAATAATTTGAAATCAAAGTAATGCATATAGATAAGGGTCCTACTCGCTGCAGTTTTGCACGCAGTCAGTAAGGTTTTCTTTCTTTTCTTCCAGATACCTTAAGACTCGCAGTGCAGCTTCAGATCTCCTTTATGAAAAGTCACAGCAGAAAAAAAAAAAATTGCTCAGGTCTACAGTTTAACAAAGCATAAATTGTCCTTTCCGGTCTATATTTTATTTTTCACTTTTCACTCATTGTTTTGCATATAAAGTCAGTATTTTTTCAGTTTTTCCTCGGATGCAGCGCAATAAGACAGCTTTTAACCAGAACGTAAGCACAATTACTTTTATAAAGCATCTTGAACTGTGCATTTGGTTGGCTTTTTATAAATGGAAAAGAAAGGAGAACTCTGCACGCCAAAATTAAAAGGTTGACTATTTCCCCACAGGGAAATTCTTTATTACTATGCTAGACCAGAGCATACCTTCCAAACTACAGAAACTTATTTTGAAAACTATTCACATGGACGCATTAACCTTATTAAAGTGCTTTAATAACAAAACAGTCATCGTATTATGCCTGGTTTTGTCCATTTGCGATTCGCGTGGAATACATAATGAGGAAGACAATGCCCTTTTTTCCCCGGTATTCTTGCATAAGTAGGAGAATATTTCTAATTAAAAGGCAGCGTTAGCACAGCACATGAATTGAACCGAACCATATCTCTACAAACGGTGATATTTTTACTGTTTGCATTAAGTAAGGATTGTATTTCTCTCTGAATCTGGCCCAGTACCCATTACCAATAAGATTAAGATTTAAGATAACTTGGTCAAAAGATGGTGAATTATAACTTTTAATTAAAATGTAGAAACTAGTTTCTTTAAAATAAACATGGTAATACTTTTGAGATCGTTAATTTTTTATGTAATGAACAACAAAACCAACCTGAATATTTTAAAACGTGACACTGTAGAGCTAAGGAAAGGAGATTTTTAGGAACTTCTCGATGCAGCAAAAGCAAGCAACGCAGTCAATCTGCAGCTTTTTAGTCTTCGGAAGCACTGCTGTTCTTTCATGATGAGTTTTAGCCTTACGCTACCGCACCAAAATTCGGCTTAAATTCTAATTGAGATGACAGATATCGGTGTGATTAACAGCGGGGTCGGGTGTCACTGCTATGCTTTCTCCACATCGTACTCCACCGTTTTGTTCCTGTTTTGAAACTACTGAAGGAATCCAGGAGCTAGACTGATCTGATCTGTTTCTACATTTCAAATTCTGTACAAAGAAATGTTGCTAATGATGAACATTGTGTGAAACGGTGCCTCACTTTCACTACAGATAAACATGCTCTTGACTTCTCAGTAATTCGTATTGCTGTGCATCCTTGATTCTGCTTAATACAACAGCAGATATTTAAAAATTGCAAAATATTGGGAGGGAAACATAGGGCCTATGGAATTTGGGAACTGAAGTCATAAGACAGGCGAGAGGAATCCAGAGAAAACTCCCACGCAGATCAGCGAGCTAAGATTTCACCGCATGCAGCAGAAGACGCACCTATACGTCCCAGCCTATAAATGTCACGTTATTCTGTTTCTCGAAATCTCGCAAACAAAAATCATCAGCCACACCTGACTAGCTGTGGCATAGCTGTAATACAGGGACTAAGGAGGCTAGGATGAGATCAAATCCACTCTCCCCAAACTGGGATTTAAAACCTGAATTTCTGAAACAAAAGGGCGATACACTAAAATCAATGGACCACTTCACTCCTTGGTTTTGTGATCCCTCTCATTATTTGCATTTTTCAACTCTCTCCCATTTTATTTTTCACTGGATATTAATCACTGCTAACTATATTTTCCCCGTACCGATTCTTCACCTCATCAGAAAACAGCACCTGCACTCAGAGCACAAAATTAAGAGATTCATAAAAATCAAGGAATGAAATGGCACATTGGTTTAGCGTGTCAGTCTTTCACCTCTAGGAATATAGGGCTGTGAAAGAGAAAGCGGGGG
>VZSC01017777.1:590852-625795 GCA_013398225.1 Steatornis caripensis
GGGGAAGAAGTGAAGAGAACAAGAAGCAGAAATTTAAATAAAGAGAATAATAGACACACAGACAGGAAGAGAGGATGGCAGAAGAGGATGAAGATGTGCAAACGTAACTGAAAAAGGAAAAGAAAAAGCAAAAGTTGGGTGGATGAAAGATTAAGAATTACATGAAATTATTTTCTTTATACACCTCCACGCATTTGCACGTGCTACAGAACACACTAAAATGAAGAGAAAGCTGAAGGCAAAGCACCAAAATTGTTCACTTTTTTCCTATAACCTCACTGAAAAAAAGAAAAGGAAATTAAATGCCATAAATATATTCGAACATTAAAGATTTGATTTACAGTAAGAAAAGCAAATAAATCGTGAGTAACGATTTGAGGTTGTAAAGGTCTCCAAACACTACATGATTTTTACTTGTCACGTGTGCTACAGTATCTAGATTCACTGAGGTAGATTCAGAACAGAGATTCTACTTAGGGTTTTTTAAGATATTTTGCTTGTGTTGAGCTTCCTCCCTCTCCTTAATCAAAAACAACAACGTGGAGTGCACAGGCACCTTTGTGATTACAATACTGCGAGCCCAACAACTGCAAAACAACACGGTACGTGGCGACTACGGACTTTACGCACGCACACGCCAGTGACTTCTTCAGAGCTTTTTTAATTTAATAGTGTTTACTGATGACCTTTGGGCTACTTACACAAATACGTCTGCAACTGACCTTGAGGTGAGTAGTATCCCAAAAACGTCGTATCACGGAATGCAATGAAAAGGAGAAGCTGCTTATGCATAAAATACACCCTACCTTAAAAATATCTTAGTCCAGCGGGAAAACTCCTCCTGTTCACATATATATACACACATATGTATACACACACATGGCTTTAATCCATTACCTTGTCCCTAAGATCACTCCAAATAGGCATCATATTCAAGAGATCTGTCTAAAGTTCTGAGTTTCCTCTTCTGGCTTTGCAGAAACAGTTAACTGAGAAGGGGTGGAAAACGAAAAAAGTATGGAATTCAAAGATAATTAATTTACTGTACATTTTCAAGGTATCAAAGTTTAAAAACATCTGCGAATGACAGAAAAATGAAAAATAGCCGTTAAAGTAGCTGTCGATACCCACTGCACAAAACCTGAGGAGTAATTGCACGGAACCTGGGCGAGCCAGAGCGATGTTTAAGGGAGCGTAGATCTGTTTAGCTCCGCTGATCTGACCCAGGATATCTGACGGGCACATATGGCCAGTGCTTTGGAAGAGCGATTTGGGATGAATGGTGAACTCGGAGGTTGTCACTGTAGACCCGCAGGTGCACGTCCAAACCCAACCGCCCAAATGTGTGTGGCCAAGACCCGACACAGAAAAGAAAGAGAGCGTCAGATGAGGAAACGACTTCCTGAGAAGTACTCTCCGCGGGCACCGTTGCTTGAGAAGTACAGTGCAGCTACAAACCAGACACATCAGTCCTCACGCTGCGGGGGAAGCCTTTGGCTTTTCCCTCTCAGTTCATAAACCGGAGACAGCATCTTTCAGTATTAATTGTAAAGCCACTTGAATTTAGCACTGCACGGCTCACGCAGCTGACCACAGGACAGCAGGGTCAGCAGCCCTGCTCTGCCAGCTTAGAAAAGGGTGCTTTCCTGCGTGATCACAACCGCATTTCCCTATCTGGCTCCAGATTTCAGACATGCAAATATCTTGCTCAGAAATATATTTTACTGCAGAAAACACAGAAATTGAGCTGTTAACATCTGATCTACAGGGTCACCGAAAGACAGCAGGAGCGTTTACGGCACCCGAGAAGATTCAGAGATACTACATCAGGGCATTCTGCTGATCAATAAAAACTATTTTAAGATACAACAGCAATGAAAGACAGTTAGAAACGGCTTATTAAACATGATTATATTACAGACTGCAGAATTTCCATGGTGGGGAAGTCATTACGCAAATGGATACAGCGCCTACCACACACCGGAGTCCAGGCGCTCTCTGGCTTCTAGCTGTTCCTGGAATACAGGAATAGCTGTTACAGTACTCAGGGGCCTCGGTCACCATCGTTGCTCAGGCATGCTAACTTCTTTTGAAAAAAAAGTCATAGGGACTTCTCCGAGAAGCTTACAAGTGAAGAAGTTAGGAAGGTGCAGGACTTCCGAGCAGGAGCGTGTTTCAACAGCCCGTTTGACACGCACGCAGCAATCCCGGTGCATACAGTGATCAAAACAGGTCTCTAGAAGCATCCGCATGAAACTCTGGGACTGGCGGGAGAGATTCCTGCATTTTGCTCTTCTTTCCAGTGTTATCTGCAGACATTGCCGCCATATCGCTCTATGAAATAAGATGGGAAGCAGAAACTCCCCAGCTTCAATTCTTGCCTGAGTGCTACTGACTCCCTGAATGATTTACCTCTTTGGTTTAGATTCCCCGTGTGTAATCGGAGAACAACAACACTTATCTACTTCACGGCAAGACTCTTGTGAGAACTAATTAATGTTTGTTGCACAACACTTTGAATTTGTAAAATGTCATCTAAGTGGTAAGTATTATTGCCATTACCGTCAGTGCTGTCCTGGGTGCCACAGACATGTAAAGCTGGCTGCTGTAAGAGCTACTTAATACGTTAAGAACAACGCACAAAACACTGGGAAAAGCATCAAATCCTTTTCGTTTTCTTAGGAACATCAAGCGCTTAAAAAACAAAATCAAAACCCAAACTGGTTGACCAACATCTGCTTGCCTTACAGATTTCTTCGCTAGGATCTGCATTTTCTGCCACACTCACTGTGACCGACCGGGTAGTGCCTTGTCACCCAAGTCGCTGCTCCAACCGCTCATCAATGGGACTCATTGTCTAACAGCAATGGAACCCACCACATCGGGAGCTGGCTGAAACTGAGAGGTTGCGTGTATGCAGTTTAGTAAGTCTACGTTTTCTCCGAGCTTTGCTTCCTGTGGAACCTCGTTTCCCTTTTTAATTTCATTTTCCCTTTCTAGACAGCAAAGGTAAGGTCATCAGCCAATGACGTAATACGCTAGTTAGAAACGTGCCGGAAAGCGTACCACATATGATAACAACTACATTTAGTTATAAAATTTCAACGTGAATTATATTTCAAAATCTATTTATGTAACTCCTTCTGTGGATAAATTAAAAACTATTATTTAAGTATTCGTACTCGTTAAAAAAAAATAAATCTTAAATTATGTCCAAAATGTAAGGATATGATTCTGCACAGGAGAAGAGAGGCTCTGAAGGTTTATTCCCTTCCGAAAGGCAGGGCTTCTTAGAAAAACCTGTTAGTTATAACCACGGGGTGGATGTGTGTCCAGTTTGGACCTCGTACCCTACCAGTTCGGTACGCTCTGAAAAAATTAGACAGCAACAACAAGGACTGTGGTTCTCTGGTAATTTTTTCCTCATTAACTTGAGGTTCTGGGGAATCAACTCCAGGCAGAAAGATATTTACATCCAGATCAATGGGAAATGAGACTACCCAACACAGATTGTGTTCTGCACAATATTTTAGTGTCCCAATCCTATTAAGCGCTATGAGATTTATACCACGAGGATCATGTACCACGCTATAATTTACATTTAAAAGTTGGCTTGCAGCTGCTTACCCTTGGCCTGTTCTTCCATTATATCCAAATTAATGATGTCTGTAACCTGTGCCTTCCTGTGCTAAAGAAAATGAAAGAACGAGGGCTGGGTGGGAAGGAAATGACGACAACAACAACAAAACAACCAACACTAAATGACAAAGTTTCTGAACTGTTGTAACGTGCCTGAAAAGAAATCTGGCTTGTTTAACACATCTCTGCTATTGTGTGTTAAAAAGAAAAGACTGTCAATATGCTTTTCATATTTTTGACTTCTCAAATAAGTTCCTCAGCGAGAGATCATTATGGCAGCTCACAGTATGCAAACTACAGAGGGCTCCAGTAAGTTCCTCTCTGTTAACCCTCCAGTGATACTGCAAGGCACAGATACAAGTGTAAATAAATAAATAGATGGATACGATATCAGGTTACAAATCACAGAGATAAACTTAACACTTGAGAAAACAGCCCTTAGAAAGTGAAGAATTTCTTCACTTTAGACACTGGAAACTGAAGGACAAAGTAACATTCCTTAATACAGGTTTAAAATACTCCAATTTGGATTACAGGAGAGGAGAACTCCATGCGCAAGAAGCAGCAGTGTGTATTTTTGCTTTAGTCTAATGATGGCGAGGGCTTTCAAATCGATAGCCAGGAAGGTATCTGTCCCCAGAGCAAACAAGAGCCGAGCGTAACATAGGTAACAGCAGTGCGGGCCATGGTACCACTTTGCAAATGAGCATCAGCCCACAAAAAATGGATTGTCAAGTCCCAAAAGCACAGTTCAGTTTGCATTGTCATTCATTCGACTGTTGACTCTGCTAACATTGCTGGGAAAAAGGGAGGAGGGCAATAAGTAACAGAAAGTACTAGAAAATCCACTACGAAACCATCCGAAGCAGATACACTTCTGTTGTGAAGCCAGGTCGAGACCAAAAGCACAGCTCGCGCAAGACACAAGGGGCACGCAAACATTCAGTTGACTTGAAATAGAAGGTATTGCACTGCTCAAGTGAGCGCAGGTCACGAAGCACCCAACGCAGAGTCCCGACATCGGTGGGATACATGTAAACTAGACCTCTACCTCATCAGCTGAATTCCAGTCCCCTGCCATTATATGGGTTTTTCTTTCCCAGTGATAGACTATATAATGGGACTGAAGGATCCAGAAAGACAAAGAGCATCACGGTATGTAAATTACCGAGCCAAACTACCCAAGGCGGACACAAAAGGTGTTTCGGCTGCACGTTCTATTTCTCCTTCAGAAGGGGATAATAAAAAGCTGGAGCACAAGAAGAGCTGACGCGCACAAGCTGACGGGAGCTTAAAAATGCGCTGAAGACCGGAGAATGAGCAGGAGCAAGAACAGGAGTGGTAGCAAGGGACAAGGGTTGTGTTAAACGTACAGCGCCCTTAAGAGAAAGTATACCTCATCCCCCTCTAGTAACAAGCGCACCGAACCCCATCGTTTATTTGCTACATATGCACATATCTTTGACCTATATTTCGAGAGCCATTAAGAATCCAGAATAGGGACAACAAAAAAAGAGAAGAGGGGGTTTTTTTGTTGGTAGTGGTGTTTTTCCTCTTCTTCTCTTTTGTATTAAGTAGCACAGCCTCAAGCCATTCCTTACAGTTGCAAACATGTTCAACTGAGACCTTCAAAGACTGGAGGCTGAACTCTCCAGGGTGGACTCTCTTGTAATCATTAGGCTAAGCAGAAATATAAAACTGCTGTAAACAACAAACTTATGAAAGAGAATGTTAAATATCACGCCACCAAGTCAACGGGAAACCGAAGCTATCTCACACACAAGTCATGGTCACGATGCACACTGTGTTCGCATCTAAAGTGTAACTTGGCTTCTTTCTGTTTGTTCTTCTTGCCTGCTCATTACTCTGTGTGACGGTGAAAGCCAGGAGGGGAAGAAGAGAAGCAAGCAGACAGACAGTCGCGGTAAGAACAATACCTTCAACTGCCTTTCGCCCTCCTCGCAGCATCAGGAAGACAAAGCGAAAAAACATATGCTGCAAGTTTAAGTAAAAACAGAGGGGAGAACGCCGAAAGAGAGCACAGGCCAGAAACAGCACAGCTTGTACTAAACAATCACTATATTCATTTTTAAAGATGGAGGTTTCTCTCATGATAAATAATCTGAAGAGCAGAGGCCTTTAGCAGGCAATAAGGTACGGCATTCCTGCCCGCCCACACCTCCTCTCCACTTAGTAAATCGTCTCCTACTAGACGAGTTGGAGCAACTCATCACTTGTGCCCCAAATATGTGAACCTTGCTGCAGATGCTACCGTGCGTCTCAGCTGATGACTTCGAAAAGAAACGGATGAATCTTCTCTTTCTTGAGCTAAATGAACAACTTGATTTTTGTGACTTGTGGTTCCAAAACTTAACGTTTGCATGATGAAAGCATGTAAAAGGCAAACCAACGCTGCGCTACAACCGGGTGTAGGGCAGCATTACAGGAGCAGCTGCAGCCAGCACGATCACGCGTACGACGACGCACAGCGGAGATCTTTTTTCCCTAGTGACATAAAAGCCGAAGTGCGTTAAACGATAAAAGTTCTCAAAAGAATCTGTACAACCACAATGAACAGGATATGTTGTATTTTAACTTTCTAATGTCTTCAGACGAGAAGATCTTAAACTCTCAAAATTAACAGCAAAACATCCTTATTTAAAAACAAAGAGATTAAATTAGGATTAATAATAAACTTGCTGCTTGCAAAAACATTGCTTTCTAAACAGCGTATTTACCAAAAGCATGTTCCCAAGAGCCTTGTGTTCCAACGGTAACACTTTTCTTTACAAATGTATGGTCTGAATAATAAGTTTGGGCTTAAAGAGCTTCTACATGTTGTTGCACCCAAGATCTACGCAGTCACCTCACACAAACCCATGTACACTTCTAATCCCAGGCTGCCTGCCTAAACACCGCTGTAATTTATGCTACTGGCATTTCTCCTGCAGATACGGCCTTAGTGAAGGACAGGTACAGCAGAGGGGTCCAGACCGAGGAAAACGTAATTCCAAGTACAAATAGATTTGTATGTGGTAATGGGTTGTATTTTGCCTGAGCGGGAAAGCCCAAAGATCTGCCTCTGAGGAATGCGACAGTACGATTTCTCAGGGAAGTTGCACTTAACATATGAAAAAGACCCCAACCCCAAACTCTCGATTCATGTACTACTTGGCAGAAAGAGAGAAACTCCTAGCTGTAAGGACTGAGTAATTACGTCTTCACTACAAGCCTCACTTTTCAGCAAGCTGCCTGCATTGCTCTACTTCTTTGGGTGCTCCTCCTCAGCATATTCACTAATGTCATTTAATGCTGATATAATTCACTTGGCAGTGCATCGCATGGTTTTTGGCTGAAATAAGGACTCCTAACATTTACAGCCCCCTGCCCCAAATGGAAGCAGCTGTTCTCCTGCCTCACTGCGGAGCTCTTGGCACCTTGACCACAGCTGCAGTACGCCTGTGAAGCTTGTAAAAAAACACTCGGCTATCAGGAAAAATACCATAATAGTTCACACCAATACGGATCTCATCTGTACCATGACTCCCGTGTCATGTAGGAAGCAATTTCTTTTGTTTAAGTTTAAATTTCACTTAATGCGCCTAGCGTTCTGGTATGGTTTAAGAACGTAAAAGCGAGTAACTTCTTGGTAAAAGTTACAGCACGCAGGTTTCCCACTCTGTCGCCAACATTTCTACGATACCGAAGAATCAAACCTCAAAAGCCAGGCGCCTCCTTCCTCCCCTGTCCACAACCAACATCAGCCTTCAGAAAGGTAAAAATGCTAGGTGCTGCTCTGTGTTTACATTCACTCAGCTCCTTTTTGTGAATGAAGTTCCTGGCATTTACTGGAGCCTGCAAAACAAATTCTTCAGCTGCTGACAGGTGTTCTGACCTGCCTTTCCATATAACGCCGGCCAGCAAATGGAACATTATAAATTATTAAAAGTTAATACAAAAAGTAAGAATTCTAAAAAGTAGAAGTCCTTGCAGGGAACAGCGTTGCTCCACAGTGCACAGACCGGGCTTGGAGAGGAGTACGACAGAGGCGACGACAGAGGGATATTAACAGCCATGCAGCAATCTCAACTGAACTAGAGCAACACTGAGAGCACAGGTTTTTGTCTGGATTTGGTGGCGTGGCATAGGGCAATGGTCTTCAAAGGCCTGTGAAGATTAGATGCCCAGTTCCCATGGCCGTTCATGCAACGCTGAGCTCTGCAACGCCCTAACTCAAGTGCGGATCGTAAGTTGTCAGGGTCACTGCTGCCACGGCCATCCAAACGTAGGGCCTCAGAATGGCAACTACAATAAGGTATTCCTAACTCTTGAATCTTTACGGTGACATTTCTTGCAGGGGTCCTCGCTTTTTTTACTTCCTTAGGAGTAGGGTTAGGCCAATTTTGAAAGAAAATCTGCTGTAAAACTATGAGTCACATTCCTGAGCTGTCTCAGGAATGCGAGAGAGGACTGGCTTCCCGTGTAACGAAGCGACAAAGATAGCGCACCAAGAACAGACCGGTGACTCCTTTCCTATTTTCTGATCTCCGTTTCAGCCATAACGTACGAACCTCTGTCAACGGGAAGAGGAGGCCCCACAGAGACTGGTTCTTAAAGGGAATGGTTAAAATGAAACCTCTGCTTAGGCAGTTCGCTGGATCACATCCAAATCAAGCCCCAATTCTTTTTGTTTTGACAGTTTTGTAATGTAAAATAGAAAACACATACAGTAGAAATACAATCAAAGCCCTTGCTACTTGAGTATCTGGAAGTCTTTCCTGTTTATAAATAGTGAAAACGTATGTTTATGTAAAGGGAAACACTGATTTACTAGAACTGATTGCTTCACAGTCTAATTACTTTTCAACTGGCTGTTCCAAATTAAGATGTCATTGATAGCTTTTTGTGATATATTTCATTTTAAGCAAATTTATTCTATAATAGAGCCCATCATAATGGGAAGCAGAGTTCCCACTCTTCCCTCCTCTCTTTGTAGCCTGATATCTTGACAAGTAAATTAAATTTAGCAGTTAAAATGCTTCCATTAGTAATTTTATTAAGTTAATTAAGGAATCTCTCTTTCTGAATTTTAACTACGTTCATATCAGTACAACCCTGATGATTTTTTTTTTTTAATTCCATATATTTAGAAACCACGATGGTTTCTAGGACAAACAACTGCCTACGCAAGATTCTCGAGACTATGAAAAACTTAACTGAGGAAAACCCAGAAACACATAAAAAAAGCCAAACCCTCACTTTATCTCTAAATTCTTTTCTTTACAAAAATATAAGATTCTCCTACTCGAAATCCAGGGAGAACGTTTGCTACGAGCAATTCCAAAATCTACCAGCCGCAGCACAAATTACACGTGTAGAACATTTAAAATAGGTAAAGATGTGTAAACCAGTAGCAATAAAGCGAGAATTAGCTGAACCCTCACCTCTTGCTTAAGCCAAATGAACAACTCCCGGTTTACGGAAAGCCTACGCTTTATAAATAGTGCTTTACTTTTCATTTACCTTTTCCATCTTTCGACACAGACAAAGCATGGATATAACCAAACTTTATGAGAACAACTGTTCGCTTTTATATCCCTCTTCCCTGAAATGTGGGGCTATGAGAAATCCCGCGGGATTTTCAATTGCCTCCAAAGCAAAGAATTCTGGGTAACTTCCATCCAAACTAAATTCATATATTGTAAACGCAAACTAGTGAAGTGTTTTGTGTTTTCAGCCACCACCGCTGCAATATGCAAGAAGCCTCTTGCAACACTTTCTGACAGGAAAAACAATCTAATTTACCTCCTCACCTAAAGGAAGGGGATTTTTCAATAAATACTCAAACATTCGATTTGCCCCGGGACGAGGACCAAACTAATGATAATGTCCACTTGAAATTCCACGGTCTGCTGAAAAGAAGTGCCTACAAAAAGTAAAATGCGATTCTTTAAACCCAAACACTAACCACAAGGAAGGCTGACATTCATTGTATATGACAAGGCCACCCAGGGGCACGGCTCAGCACAGGCAGATTAACATGTACAGATGTAATAGTGCTCCCTATCACAGCTAAACATGCATAAGTATAAGGAAGAAACAACAACTGTGAAGGGTGAATTATTTGCTGTACAAGAGATCAGCTGACACAGGTATGGGGGAAAAAAAATTCTCGAGATGGCAATATTAAACTGGAGAGAAATGCTACAGGACTCATTGATCCCACCTGATCTTAATAAAGGTCAGGCAACGCCTGCAGACAGGCCCCGGAGCACTAACGGACAGAGAAAGCTGGGGAGAAGCGTGGGTTATGAGTATAAGGGAGCAAAATCACTTAGATGAAGCAACTGTATAAGGGTCACACATTAAATTAATTACTCGACAGTGAACTACTTGGATACCTATTCTTTACTATAGGGCGGCCCACCTGTAGCACACGAGCCCCACACAGTTCACGAGCGGTTCGATCCAGCTCCCACAGCAGGACAGCGTGGGCTGCCGCGGGTGGTGCTCACAACTGCATTGCTTCCCTTCTCCGAATCCCCCGCCATCGGTGGCAGGGCTGCACTCAGCCCCCCGCCCCACAAAGGTGCTGCTGCTGCTGGCGGCTGCTGAACGAAGGCCAGGACTTACCCCTTCCTACAACTCTCTCTGGTAACACCCATACGCACGTACCGGACTGCCAGCCACAAGAACATGTCGTTACGGGAACCGTTAAATCAGCACAGCACTTATTCTGATCTTCCAGGTCCATACAGCATCTCTCAAACTTCTCCCGAAAGTCCCTCACGAGAGCTTTCCAGCACACAGCCGACGCGGCAGGCGAGAAGAAGAATGCTGGGCCAAGGGTGAAGTAAAATTGGAAGTCTAAATTACTGCAACACGTCTCATCTCTAATTACACCACAGTTGGGCTGTGGATAAAGACAGTCATAAAAATGACTATTTAAAATTGCATTCGTATTGTACTGGTGGAGAACTGCCTATCGAGATGCTGATGCCGCTTCACAATGCTGTTCCAAGAGCATTAGGTGCCTTTTGCCGAGTGTTTTGGCTGAAACACGGGAATGAGGTCAAATTATGGCAGAATTTCTCTACAAACAAGAGCAAACACAGAGACTGTGGGTTTTTTCATGAGTAATGGTCAGCGAGACTTTGGACGAGACTTTTCCCAGCACGAATGACGTTTTGTCATAAACTTTGCGCCTTATAATTTATGTTTGTGGAAATAAAAAAGCCTCAGACAAATTTGCCATTGAGAAAACACAAATAAAGTCCCTCATTTTGAATAAAAATCCTTTGTTTCGTACTTAGAAATCAAAAGATTTGTGGTTTTTCCCCCTTTAATTAAAAAGTTGACACACTGCATTTAGAGCTAGATTTCGGTCACGGAATAAAAAACTAGTAAGACCGGAAAACACATGAAGTCTTTAAGTCTGTTCTTCCTGTATCAAAGCAAAATGAAGCACAGCTATTACATTATTCTTGATGTGCTTCAGCACCCCGGCACTGCAGACTTCTCGCGCACCTCATGCTGCAAGCTGATTCTGTTTTGTCTTTCCCCAGGCCCTGCCCGCGGAAGGCATATTGTTCCTTTCTTCTCTACAACAGAAATATTAAAGGAGGAAAAACAAACAAGCAAATAAAACCCCCTTTCCATACAATGAAGTTTTGTATTTTTCAAGGGGAAAAGGGTGATTATGCCTCAATTTCAAAGGAGGGAAATGCGAAAAGCAGAAGTTTGTGCAGTGGATAAATTCCTTACCAATCCTTTTTTTTTTTTAATAAATGTTTCTAGTAATTAGACACATATACAAGCTTGCAGAATCAACCAACCTCCTCCTCCACAAGATTTAACATTAATTCATTACCTTCTGAATCGATTTAAAAATAACAGCGATCAGGTTACGATATACAAGTTCTCAGTTCATTTGGCCTGAAGCCTAAACTCTATTTTTACAGGTAGAAAAATAACAACACAAATAAGCATGCATAAATAGCCTCTGCAAAGTGAGTTTCAAAAGCAGCCTGGACCACGACTTCTCTTCGCTTGCACTCACTACCCCACCGTTTTGGGAATATTCTGCGCCCGTATTTTAAACAGGTCAACAAAGCTTTCAGAACCGATGTTATGGGCATAAAGATTTGGGGGGGGGGAGATAAGAATACTTGAAAAAACAAAAAATCTAAGACATGCAGAGCCCTGATTTTCCTCATTTTTAATTATCTTGTTCACTTTCCGGTAGCTCATCTGAGCACCTGACCGTTGTAACGTGGCACTTTGTTAAGAGGTAAGGGACAGTTCGAGACAAGTTACAGATCTTACACGTCCTAAAGGGAAGCTGACTAAGTAGATTAATAAACTACAAATGGAGAGATCCAGATTTTCACCGCATGAGGAACAGCAACTTGCCAAACACTACCTCAAACAGGAGGAAAAAGCGGAAACACACACGCGATTCGTAGGATTACACGCCTCGGACTCTCCCATTCGTACTTTCAAAAATTGGGTCAAAAACCTGGTACCTCGAACTGCGTGTCTCTACTTCCCTCTGCAGTCACCCACAAGTGTTACCTATTAAGCGATGCTACGAGCAGCAGCCTCGCCCAGGAACCCACTCTCTCCCTGCGTTCAGGCAACCCAGAAAGTCTGGTAAAGTTTACCCCGAACAAACGTAACACCTTTCCTTAAAAGTTCCTGCTAGGTTTGTATTTTCTTTCAATAAATCCAGTGATTAGAGACTACGCGAACAAATAAAACAAATCCTGCTGAAAACAGTCGCCGTTCTAACTTCTGTTCTCTGCTACAAAAGACGAGGCCGTTTGCAAAAGCCACAGAAACACAGAGGCGGACGGGATCCCAAGAGGTCAGAGAGGCCAGCCCTGAGCTCTCAGCCAGGTCCAGGTATATTTGCAGGTTTTAAAGAGGTGATTTTTCCATCCTGTTACTTAACACCTCTAATCGCAAGGTTATACCATCGCTCTCGGCAGCCTATTGCCATGGTTAGAAAGTTTACATCTGTACTAAAAAATAAAAAATCAACGCCGATAATATTTGAGGCAACTTACTCTCGTTCAACCTTCGGTGAATACGGAGAAGAGCCATTTTCTCACAACCTTTTATATTGCAAGGCTATTCAAATGCCTCTCCCAAACGGCTCCCTTCGAAACTGAACACACACGATTCTTTTGACTGAGAGATTTTCTACTTTCAACGTACCTTGGTCCACAAATTTTCATTTCTATCTGTACTACGTCTTCCGTGGTTCATCTAGAAGAGCCCAAAAGCCAGCACCAATTTGCCCACAGTTTGCAGTTTGCAAAGTCGCCCCGGGTTAAGGCTCAGAGGCAGCCAGCCAGCCCCCCTCTCTCCTCCTCCACACTTGCACCACAGCAATTTCCCCTCTTCCACAGATTCACTCAGCTACAGCCTTTAAAGCAGCAATACCACGCTTCCCTCCTTAGTCTCACAGGACCTCGCTGACACGTGGCATTGCCTCGTCCGAAAAGCATCAGCTGGCAGTTTACACAAAAGCGAAGAGAGATGAGCTTAGGTAAGGGGTTGTTTTTCTGAGACTCAATCCGGACACGCAATTGCAGTGCTCGCTGGACAAGGGATAAGAATGAAAAATAGACGCGTTTTCTTTTGCGGCAATAGAGAACACGCTTAACCCTACAGAGCTGAACGACTCAACACACCACCAGGCCTCGTATTTTGAGCACCGTGGCACTTCCCAGTCCAAACGTGAATACACACACACCCCCCACCCCCCCCACCCCTTTTCATAAGGTTGAAAACAAAACAAAAATCCTCAGTTCGTTGTGGAAATACAGAACTCCTTTTCCCCTTAGCATTAAGTTACCTTTTAACGTCTTATCAATACAAAAGCATGCTTTTTCTTATATTTGTTTCCTTCATTAAAAATAGACACATTTAACTCAATGGCTTTTACTGATGTCTAATTAGGAAAGCCAAAAAGACACATACAAAACCAGTAGGAATCTTCCGGTACCACGCACGATACAGCGTAACAAGTGAACAACCTCGTAAAACTTACACATCCCATATAAACTTACCGCTGGCAGAAAGCCTCCGCGCTCTCCGTACGCGTCGTTCCGCTGGTGGCAGGCTTTCCCTGCCCACAGGCAGTCACCCCAGACTAGCTCAAACCCACGGAAGGAGAACTGAAAATCAAATCTAGCCTTCCATAATTTGATTTGTAGAAAACTGACGGACAAAGCTTTACGGAGTGATTTTAAATAAATCATAATTAATTAGACGTGCAAATGCATCAACTAAATTCGGATGCGCAATGAAATACCTAATCGCAGTTTGGAAAGGCTGAAAACTGCAATTGCGTGCTGAAATGGCCAGCCTGGCCCCCGGGCACGGCCAGGTGGTTCCGTTTGCTCAGGGCGTCGGGCATTGGTTCCTCCCTAACGAAGGACCACCTGTTGAAAGCACCTGAGTCAACCTGCGCTCAAAATCAAAGGACTGCTTTTTTCTTTTTTTTTGTTTTCTAGGGGTCAAGTAGAACGATTTTTTTCAAGTGTCTCCAGGAAGCACTTCCTAGAGAACCATCTCGAACAAACTCAGTCTTCACGCGATAAATACAAAACATACAGGCGGTTAAAAACATTTGTCACAATTAGAAGCAAGTGCTTCTCTCCCAAACTCTCTCTCATGAATACCAACACCCTGTTTAACTCCGCTGCAACCCCCCCTAAACAAAAAAGCACAATGATTTAGCTAGTGAGCATTCGTGGAAGCTGACAGAACACTAAATTAATTCTGATCCCATTTACCCGATGTTAAGGAGAAATATCGCATGAGCTGTCAAGTTTCTTTCTTAAAGATCTTCCTCTCTACTCTAATTTTATCCTGCCAGCAAGTACAAACAGCCCGTTGAGATGTTTGGAGACGTTGTCATCTCATGTCATCAAATAAATACACTTTTAGGTCAGAAGGGACCATTATCTTTATTTAATTTGATTCCAAACTTGCATTTTCCCCATCACCGGGGCCAGGATTTCACACCTGTTTCTCATCTGCTTTGCCGGATTGTTCCTGCTTTACATAACACTCTCGAAATTTCTTCCCATCAAAACCAACAAGAAGGCGTTGCCAAATAACTCAGAAAACTTGTTCGCAAAGATCTAACCTTTCAAAATCCGACACGCAAACTTCTTTCAAAGAAAAGCGTGACCCTCCCACTGCTATTTCCTATTCCAAGTTTGAAAGAGCATCCCTCCCGGAGAACACGCACGTCGTCACACAGGGACGACTCTGGGGTCAGACGGGGAAGGTTTCTCTCTTTTCTTGTTTTGCACTGTTATTCTTGTACTATAGCAAAGGTCTCCCGTCAAACAGAGCCTGTAAGTCCAACAATAATATAAGTAACAGCTTAGAAACTAAACACCTTATCTGGATTACATTTGAGGTTATTATTTAGAATATCCTGAGTTAGGGTAAGCGGAGGAGAACTCCAGAGAAAGACATGGGTGTTAGAGAACGACAGTGCTTCGTGCCTCTGCTGTAACGCAGGTCTGGACAGAAACAGCTGAGACAGAAGAGCTGAGACGTTTTCTGTTCCAAGGAGCTTGCAATGCAAACAGCTGCTGATCTCTAACAAACCTGTTACTTCCATGTTTACAACTCCCATTCAAGCTGTGCTCTTCGCTGGTATTTACCTGCCAGGCTGGGCGTTGCACTGCTATATATAAATTGCAATTATAAACTTATTACACCTGTACGTTAAGCGCCTTTCCAGGCACACACACGGTCAGGCAGCAGCTGACAGTTTCATAATTCTCCAAGAACTCTCGAGGCTGGCGTAATACAGGGCTAAAACCCATTTCGCAAAACCTGGCAGCTTTGGCCCTCCAGAATTAGAGGAAGATGAGTCTGAGGCAGCTGTAAAGGCAATTATACTGGAGGTGAGCAGGCTGTGGCTACGGACCACGATGGTTCTCTCTGGAAGGCATACGGCCGGTGGAATGATAGTTCTACTGACATTGTCAATACTAATCCTGTTATTGGGAACTTGAAAACCCTGCTTAATGAACTAGACAGTAACAAAGAAAATAAAAATACTTTGAAAGCTACAGTATGAGAAAATGATAATCGGTCCATGACGAAACGCATTACCGCCGAGCGGTATTATGACCTACCAGGGGACTGCTGTTTTCTCAGACCTCCTGCAATTACCAACTGGAAACGGGGGCTTGCTTTACTTGCACAAATTCTTTGTCACGCAGCACGTGAACTGGTCAAAAATGTAGCCACATCTACGTGGAAAAGTTTGCGAGGTTTTAAATAATTTGATGCTGATGGAAACACATACTATCAGCTGGCAAGAAGGGATGAATTTCACGCCCCAGCATGATTTCTAATGCCCTTGATCCCTGTTCACAGCAGACCCAAATAGCGTGTCGTGGTTCCACAGCACCAGCAACTTCGTATAGGTACTGCGGGATGAGGGGTTTTTTTTGTACAGGAAACTATATTTTCTTCAAATTTATGCAACCGAGGTGCTACTGCGTGCTTCACACAGAACACATAAACACATGAAAATTCAAACGGCGCACAACTTTTTGCAAGTAATTTGGTTTGATCAGGAAGCAAGGCAATGCAGCAGTAGAGAGCTGAAATCTTTAGTGGTTGCCTGTATCATACCGAGACCAAGCAGAGCAGAATCCCAGACACAGCAGAAATAGGAAGATAATTTCCTCAGCCTACTGTTGTGAAATTCAGTAAACAAGCGTTCTTCCTCCTCCCAAAATGAGGCAAAAGATTTGATTTGTCCACCCCAGTGGGTAAGGGGAAAAATCAAGATGGATAGTTTCACCTGTAAACCTTTAATAACAATACCTCGTTCTGGCAGATCCCAGAACGCTTCTGAAGCGCTTTTAAAATCCGCGGAAAGTGAGATGAGAAAGGACTTGCCTTTCTCACAGCCTGTTCGCTAGGCAGCAGCAGCACCGGCGTCCTGAACTCCAGGCCCAGTCACTCCCCGTAATGGTGTCGGGGCCTGGAGCGCGTCCCCAGCGCGTGATCTGCAGGGCCGTACATCCCTCTGCTGCAGCCCTGCAATGACTCCCAGCTCACTCAAGAGAAAAAACAGAAAACTAATCTAGACAAAAGAAGATTTTGCAGAAAGGTAGCCTATTAGTTACAGGTCCTTTTAGGTCTTTTGANCCTTTTGATAGACACACAAATGATCGGGACATGATACGGGGTCATATTTGAGCAACAGAGCTGCTGGACGCAAGCTACATCTGAACGGATAACTGGACCGTGCAGTCTCCCCAGTGACGACTTCATATACATTTCTTGTTTCAGCCAAAATGCCCAACGCTCACTTGTAGGCTAGCTGCAGATTATACGCAGCGTTATTAACTGAAACATGCACCTAGGAACAGAGGTTAGCCAACTGGATGCAATTCCCTTTCATTGCATGCCAAGCAAGAATGAGAGTATTAAAAATGTCCCAGTTTTCTCTAGGTACTTTCTGACTACATATACAGTTTAAACATCAGGATGGAGGAGACCCGTAACTCTTGTGAGGATGTCCATTTGCTGTTGGTAACTCCTGCTACAAAAGGGACAGGGACACCATCGTTACATTCGGCAGAGGACAACGCTACTTATAGCCTTACCACTGAGAATAAAGCGCCTACAGCAACACGGGCCTACTTCTACAATAATTTCACCTGACGTCTCCTTAGTCCTCTTCCCTCAGGCAGTCTGTCCCCTATTTTAAACTTTCCTCCAACACAAGCACTGATTTAAAGCCNTCTTTTGATAGATACACAAATGATCGGGACATGATACGGGGTCATATCTGAGCAACAGAGCTGCTGGACGCAAGCTACATCTGAACGGATAACTGGACCGTGCAGTCTCCCCAGTGACGACTTCATATACATTTCTTGTTTCAGCCAAAATGCCCAACGCTCACTTGTAGGCTAGCTGCAGATTATACGCAGCGTTATTAACTGAAACATGCACCTAGGAACAGAGGTTAGCCAACTGGATGCAATTCCCTTTCATTGCATGCCAAGCAAGAATGAGAGTATTAAAAATGTCCCAGTTTTCTCTAGGTACTTTCTGACTACATATACAGTTTAAACATCAGGATGGAGGAGACCCGTAACTCTTGTGAGGATGTCCATTTGCTGTTGGTAACTCCTGCTACAAAAGGGACAGGGACACCATCGTTACATTCGGCAGAGGACAACGCTACTTATAGCCTTACCACTGAGAATAAAGCGCCTACAGCAACACGGGCCTACTTCTACAATAATTTCACCTGACGTCTCCTTAGTCCTCTTCCCTCAGGCAGTCTGTCCCCTATTTTAAACTTTCCTCCAACACAAGCACTGATTTAAAGCCGAAATCTGGCCTGTGTTGCATGAGGTGCTGATTTCAGATCAAGCGACTTCACTCAGGACTACTCTTCTGAGTGTCAGGGGAGGAACGGCTTGCTGCATCAATAACAGCACTAGGTCTAAAAGTCTAAAGTGAATTACGGTCATTTGCAGAGGAAATCCAGTTATACAAAGTTTTTGGATCGTTCATTATTCAGCACCACATATTAATCAATGTAAATATGATCAGTGCAGCCTGGGAGAGGGCTGTCAGGCAGGTAAAGGTGACACTGAAGCAACACACTTCCTGGCTGAAGATCTACTAAACCAACCACGAGAGGTGGCAAGAAAAGCAGCAAGGAAAGTAATCGGCAACTAAAAAGGTCACAGATCTTAAGGACGCTTGCAGGGGTCGGGACAAAGACTCTGACATGGAAGCACGTGTCGTCTATTACTGGCTTCATCGTCACAAAGAATTCAAAGTAAGATATCCTCCTGCCACCAACAACATGGTCCTCGTCTTGAAAATTATTCAAAAAAACTGCTTGGACATTTCTAGCTCCTGCTGAGATGGAAAAATGCCACCGAGAATGTGCCAATAGGAAAAAAAAAGCATAAAAGAAAAAGATACATTTATGGGGGTTGGCCAGGAAACCAAATTCTGACATGTCTATTACTTAATAACACCTGCCCACACACAAATATAAAAAATTCCATATTCAGTAGCCGTATCAGCACTAGATTTTATGAAAAGACCAGATCCAATGTCCTTAGATTCGCTCACATTTCCTATGACTTCATTTAAGGACGAGTTGAAAGAATGTATTATTGACAGTTACATTATTCTGTTTTGTTTCTAGCAAACCTACTATTACAGAGGAAATAACGTGCCTCGAGAACACGTAATGCTATAGTACAAATCAACTGCGTCGTCATCGTCGCGCTGCTGTTGAATCAAACGAAGTTACAGGAGGACTCGACCGCCCGCCCGTGAAGATGAAGACCGTGACGAAAGAAGATGAAAAAAAGTACTTGCCTTTGACGGACAGAGGCTCTAGTTACAGGGATTGACTTCTGGGTCCTCAGGAGAAACTGACTGAAGGTATCGTTAGAGAATATTCAGGTCAGAGTGAAAGATCTGTTTCTTATACAGCAGGCGCTGCAGATGGTGGAAGAAAGCTGCAATATGTCAGACTTCGCACACTGCTCAAACTCTGCTGATGAAAATTATGGCAGAGGACACGACTGAATAGATGTTCACAGCTCTGTACTCAGCCCGGTTGTCTTCAATGTGCCACCAGACGCTCGTGGCTAGCACCACTCTCAAGTCAAGGCCATTTAGCACTAGCCTTATTAACCTCCAGGATACGAAAAAGAAAATGGGCCCAGCAGCCACCACAGCAATGGCCAGCTGCACGTCTAGACCACACACCTCAAGGAAAGACAACACGTTTGGTCAGGAACAAGGGAGTCTGGACAAGAACGCGGCACTTTTCATATTCTTATTTACGTTACGATGAAATCCATTCCCCACGCACATGGGTGGTTATGATTTTAAAGAAATACTAGCTGTGTTTTCACAAATTCTCTGCAACTCCACTGCCACACACACACAGCCACCAGTCCTCTGTTTCGGTACCCTGGCTTCGTGCACCCGAGATGCACCGCTTTGAGTTTTGCTGCCCGGACTAGTTATCTGGCTTTTTCATTGTAGCTCACTCTCTGCTCAACAGATCACTATCCCAAATCCCTCTGTTTCTTCTTGTGACAGACGATTTGCACTCAAGCATTCATGTGAAGCTTTCACGAAGGATCTATAGAAACACAATATAAATGCAGTTTATGATCTTGTGAGTAAAGATGTTTCAGACACCCACATCGATGTATTTGAAAGTGCAGTCTATAGCTTCAACCAGAACACGACCGTAAAATCAAGCAAAACCGTCTTCTGTGCTTAGAACTTTCAAAATAAGGAAATCCTAAACACAATAAAACTTGTATTGTGTACTCACTCCAGAAACCTGAAGATTGGTCTGGCTCAGGGTACCAGATAAAAAACAGATTTCATAGAAGGTTGCGGATATAATATATAACAAATACGATGAAGGAGGTGTTCACGTAGACTTAACAGAGTTGGGAGAAAGATCTGCAAAGAGAGAAAGGACTTCTAACACACTTATAAAAAATGTTACACACGGACACAAAGAAACTGGTTGAAAGACTGTGGATTTCAGTTCAATGTCATGTAATTACTTTCCACCCTTTGTGATTGTGTAAGTATTTTAAACGGCCAGGTGTGAACGCAGCAGAAGGTTCGATGGTTTATTTTTGCTTATTTATTTTACTGCAGGAGGAGGAATTACTATTGGTCTAATTAATGGAATTGAAATAGCTACATCTCAAAGAAGATGAGAGTTAAAGATCAAAGTGTGACCGAACCTTGAAACGTCACTTGGGAGCAGATTTACATGCAAGATCTGAATCAGCCAGATTCAGACAGCCTAGGCTCGCTCTCAGTCCTTACGCTGTTTTTCCCTTCTGATTGGCTTTATGTCTTCAGAGACGCCTAAAGAATAGGAAATGCTACGCACGAGGGCTCAGGAGAAAGGTAGCCTCCTGGGGCCTATTGTGATTTTCAAAAATACCTAACTTCCTCTGAAATCAACAGTAATTAAGTGCTCAGTCATTTCTGAATACCTACCATGCAACCATCTGCATGTGCAGATACCAAAATACCTTTAAAACTAAATCCTTGATCTTGCTCTAAATGTAACCACCTACGTGCCACAGAAGTATTTCTGGGGGAAGGAAGCAATAGGAGTACTGCAGCTAGGGAAAGCTGGGGGTGAGACGGGGACACAGTCGGACTTTGTTGCCTAGACGTGGACCGGGTCGTGAGAAATCCGCACGGAAACGTTGTCATCTTTGCCCACGTCCTTTGTTTCTTGAAAGTCATCACCTCCAACAAAAATCCCTGCAACATTTTTCAAACTACTGGGAATGAGGAAAAGGAAAATCCAGGCAACGCCTCATCCTCGCTGTGCAGTGATGCTTGGTCAGAGCATCCTTTGGGTGCAAGGGAGCCCGTATCACCCATAGGCCCTCAGCGTGGAGCTTCTCTGGGACTTGGTGCTGGGCTAATACGGGCCCTTGCTGGCCCCTATGCAGAACTAATGAGCAAGCACAACTGCTTCTCAGTCCTACGATCCAAAAGAAAACTACCTGTGAAATGCCTGGGGAAGCGAAGGAAGGCTAAAGGACACAGAAAAGGAATGACTATGAAGAGACAGAGCTAAGACCGCAGCAGGGGAAAGGATGGTGACTACACAGGACAGCAACGTGTGAAACAAACAAACGTAGATCCCGTGAGACAGCAGGACAGGTTACCATTTCAGAAAGGCTGCTTGCGCTCTGCTACTTCTTCATTCTCTGGGACCAGGTACACAGAGAAGTGACAGTATTTCCTCCCTATTTCAGCCTTGACATCACCGATGGACTTGTCTTTTCCTTCCACCACCTACCTTTCTACACCTATTTCATTATTTCCAGCAGCCTGAAGCCACACATATTAAAAAAACGCAATCCTGGCAGGCATGACATCAACGGGCCCATGAGAAAGTATTTGCAGAAGCAGGCATGAGGGTTGCAAGTGCACAGGACGCAGCACTCCACAGTCATGCAGAAACTCTCATGGAAAATCTGTTTATCCTTTACAGGCTCCTTTCAGTCACCACAGTGACTGTGTACCAGCTGCGGAAGGGCAAATCATCCTCGCTGTTGAGGCTCAGGTTGCTTTCCAAAGACAGAAGGCAGTCTGACCGCTCTGACAGGGACTGAAGGGCATCACCACGGGACATGAGCTAGTTCGGTTCCTGTGGAGTTCTCCCACCCGAAGCCCTGTAGTAACCAGAGTCCAGGGGGGTGCAAAGCCAGTGCTTGGAAGAATTTCTTCCAGGCTGCGTCTCCAAACTCACCGCTGCTTCTCTGCTAAGCTATTAACTCTAGCCATCGCTGGGACAACTCCCGATTCAAACATACATATAAGAGCAGAAGAAGATCTACATGCTGCTTTCCGTAACGTCCACTCCACCATCCATAGGTATTGATCACTGTATAATTCATCACTTGTTCTAGTATTCTGTGCCTTACTCTCCTACCTTTCATGTTATGAGACCCCTTAATAGCCTACTTTGAAATTTGCTGATGTGAAATACTATGTAAATGCGAATTATTACACTAATACTAGATTTTAGAAGTTGTACTCTAAGAGCTCTAGTCTGACTGAATCCCAACATTCATTAAAAGCACTTTTACAGAAAACAGATGAAATTGTTCACAAAGTATTCTTGTGTTAAAATTCACAGGCTCAAAATCTAAGCAACTGGGATGATAACATAGCCTCTTAATCTAACGTGCATTTACAAAATCTATGCAAATCTCTACAAAGTCTGAGTTGTTTTCCCAAAGAAAAAAAGACTTAGCTCCTTTTTGTCTGTACTAAATATTCAATGCCAAGAGGCCAGCATGCATGAGTAACCCTGCAATAATAAACCAGTATGCCCACATGAGAGGAGGTGGAAAGGAAAGAAAACAGATTTTAGGTTTAAGCTTCTAAGACTTTTTTGTAAGGAAAACTAAGAAAAACACTCCATCTCCCCATAAAGAGATCTACAAAGTTTCTTTTAAGGTTTACAGCCAAGCGGCGACCCTATGACATTTTCCATTGTCCACTTGCATTGTTTCCTAGGGAAGAAACTGCCCTGTTAAACCCCTCCAGTTCCCCTCCAAACACCGACCAGAGGGGAAACTCCCACCTGCAAGGACCCCTCTCTGCCGATGCTCAGCCCCAGCTCACGCAGGGCTGCGAGTCTGAATCAGGAGTAAATCTTAAGAGTGCCAGAATGAAAGGCCAAGGAACATTATCTGTGATTACGAAGGCTTTGCAGCAGTTCCTTCTGAGCATTTTGCAAAATCCATATGAATCACGAATGCTGGAGTTTCACCCATTCATTCTCTGCTAGAAACTACGTAGTTTCATGGCAAAACGTAGCAGAAACGGAGTTTCGGCTCCAGCTTTCCTGAAAAGGGCTCCCTACTTGCTCGGAGAGTTCATGACCTTCTCCCAGCATTCTGGTTCGGGTCCTCAATGAAAGCACTCAGGCTTGGCTTGGACTCGTTAATGAGTGTGTACGGCATTGTACTTAATAGCAAAAATCAGCAGTGATCAATGAAGTGTAAAAGCAAAAAAGAGAAAGGAAACTGAAAGAGAAAATGTTTGTATTTCATAACCGTGGCATTTCTAAGCGCTACGATAAGGAACTCGGTTCATTTTCCCCGTCCCCAGTATGGTAAACATCCTTCCTTTTCTGAGTAAGTGCAGGGCCCAAGCTTTCTACCAACATTTTCTGCTCACTTTAAAACTTAACTTCAACAATATAAACATCGGTGCCTATGTGCAAGGTTGAAATGAATAACACAGCTATTTTGTTTAAACAGACCACGCTGAATCCTTAAACCTTTTTAGGCGGCGTGACCAGCGGGCTCAGGAATGCAGTCTGTTTGGACAGTGTAAGACCTTTGTTGTTGTTGGGGAAACTCTGGCTTGATGCCTCTATCCGTCTAAATAACTGAAATAAAAGCGCATTGAAATTAGAAACACATGTGGCCTTCCAGACTTGCGTTTTCACTGCACAGGACAAATAGGAACGTTTCATCTCTCTCTGAACTGTTCAGGCACACAGTGCCATGTGTCTCGTTAGCCAAACCATAGGTTCCCCTGAACCTTCCAAGGAAAGGGGAATGGGGTTCCTGCCTCCAATAAAAACACTGTACTTTCAAGCACTAGCCAAGAACATTCGTTCTTTATGTACCTCTCCTTTCCTAACTACCACCCGCCCAGAAGGCCCCCGAAACGTGTCCGTTTCAGTGGTGTTCCCCGAAAAGGAAGGGCCTATTGATGCTTTTTAGCACATAGTTGTTGCGCAGCCAGGCACAGACTTACTGCAAATTATATTTTATGCTTCTTGTTTTATCAAATGAAAATGAAATTGAGAAGGGATATAATCCTGTATGTGAAATAAATTACTAGGATAAAAAAGGAGCCCGATTCACTTTATAAGCTATTAATAACAGGCTTTTGCAAATATCATTAGTAGGTAAACTCCTATTATAATGCTTTTTGCAGTCTTATAAATCACAATGTAAATGTATTAAGATAAACCTTGAATCCCAAGTCTTCCATGTACCCATTAAAAAACATAACTGTGGGCTGCCCCAAGAGAATGAAGAGTTCAGAATCTCTGTTGTTCTCGAAGGCTTTATTAACGTGCTTCTTGCATCATTCATGGATTCGCAAGAAGCACGGTGTTTGGAGCAAAGGCCCACAACGCACATCTTTTCACTATGGGTACATCTCTGAACCGAACAATGATCTCCCATCACACAGTGGCAATGCCTTCTTCGCAAGACAGGATATATATAATAAATCCTTCAGCTACGCTGAAGGGGACAAAGACAGCATGTTGGAAGGAAAAGGTTTCCCTTACCCTCTCCACTTAGCCTTTTGTACCTTTATGGAAGTCTTTGCATTACACGTGTCTTTAGCAAGGCTACAAACCATCGTCTGCTTGGCTTTCCAGTGTCGGAACGAAGCTTCTTCCCATATCAGCTGCAGAAAAGAAGCTTTAACTCTACCCTTGGATTCAGAAGCTTGTACAGAAAACGAGCAGTGAAAGTACAGAGTTATTGCAGTGGTCCAGCATTACCCTCTTAATGGACATTAACACCTTCCAGCTACGCGTGAACACATTTATTTTCTGTCCATAAGTGTGCATAGAAATATTTAAACTATATGATTTTCATGATACTTCAAGAAACAGCTAGCCTATTTCGATACCAAACATACAAATGCTTGAAGGTGGGTGACGAGATATTCTCAGGTGACGAGACATTCTGAGTGCTATATACACAGAAAAAAACTTGTCTTTAGAACCTGTGAAATACTCAGTGATTTCACGTGGCGATGCAGTACAAAGAACAAAAATCGACGCTGGTTCATTCTGCTTTTCTTGGTTTTCATTAGATATCTATTTTTCAGGTCAATGTCCCTAGACATGTTTTTCAAATCTCATGTTCCCTACAAAATCCTTGAGAAAATGAGTGCAACTACAGTATTGCCATGAAAACTACCATTTTAAGGAAATATTTCTCAATTCCTATAGTCACGAAAATATTTACAAATTTTTGAATGTCTGAGTATTTTTATAATCCTACAGCTATTTGGTATTTTTCCCATATTAAGACTCTTAAAAACATTTTCAAAACCTGAAGTATTGTCTTTCCTGTCACCAAGTGGCTAATCTAGTTTCGTCGTTGAAGCTGATCTTTATGCCAGATTCTGATCCCTCTTAAAATACTCCAGATTCAGGAACACATGCACCACTGACAACTGACATATACGACATTTTTCAAAATGCACAGAGAGGAGAATCAGGTCAACTTTGCTTCTGGCAGCAATCTGGAAATTCCGTAAGAACCAGAGCCCTCCTGAGACCTCACGACATAAGCTATGCAAGAACATCCTTTGCTGAGGTTTTTCAACAAGTCTGCCTACAAACCATCACTTGTCGCTGAGCATGAAATGCAGATGCCCAGGAAAAGCAAAGTAGCAGAGAAAATGTCCGAAGCTCAAAAAAGTTTTAAAGAGTCATGTTTTGAAGATCCCGGTCTGTCTTACAAACCCCTGTCAATTCTGCTGGTCTGGCAGCCAGCTCAGAAGCAAAGTCTTCCGATAGTCAAATTCAGCTCTGATATTCACTTTCTCCGTGGACTTGGACACGACAAGCGAGGCTGAATTCAGTCACGACATAACACATATAACTGTATGGCTCCCACACCAGACTAACTGAGTATCAGGCCTGCTTAAGTATTACGTTCCATTATATTATATCGTACGAGATGCACTGTCACGCACTTCGCTCCCTAAACCAAAAGGGAGCAAAATTATCCCAATATTAAAAACGGACAACTGAGGCTACTGAGCTGACTAGCACCACTCCGATAGTTTCCTTAAGAAGGATTAATGAATTAAGAATTAAACAGGTAAATTCACGTTTCCTGCGCGCGGGCCTTGCTTTCAGCAGAGCATTCCTCCTCGCACCCTGACTTTACGAGAGGCCCTGTCTTCCTCCAAAATTCAGGCTCCCGTTCTCAATTCTTAATTTTCTTAAATGCAAATTGGAAGTATAAATATTATGTTCAAAAGCGAAAAAACCATGGTGATGAGGGACAGAGAGACGCATTCACTCATTCACTCAAAAGCTGTGAGAGTAACGCTGACTGGGATTTGTACGGGAAAAACGGTACCTAACATCAAAAGTTATTTCAAACAAAACGACTGATTCATTCCCAGGGAGAGGCAATGATCTTGTAGATGCAAGCATATCAGGGAAAGAGAGTGAATTATAACACACCAATACTATTGTGTTTTAAGATAAAAGCACGGAGTCCCCAAAACATACTAGAAAATTAGCATTTCAGTTCTGAAGACCAGAGGAAGCCGACTACATTTGTGGAGAAAAAAAACCCACCTGGCTTCACCAAATTATAAACAGCTCCCTTTCACTTAGCTACACGGAAATGACAACTAGATTTTTTAACACAATGCAACTGTCCTCCCTACACCTCTAACTTCTTTTTTTTAGCTACTGCTGTTTGTTCCACAACACACAGGACAAGAAGAAGATGAAGGGATTCAGCGTATTTATTACGGGTGCACATAAGATTTACATCTGACATCCCAGAATAACGACATCTACACTAGCGACTAAGATATTCCTGTTTCAGAACTGAGCAACTTTTAAAATCCCCTTTTAAGCTTTGCGGCCGCAGAAGACTCTTAATAATTGATTATAATTGATTTTAACCTTGTCCTAACCTGGGCAAAATGGCAAAGCCAATCATCTTTGTCCAGATGGGATATGAGAAAAGAGCCCCCAATACACATCTTTAAAAGCTCCAGACATGAGCAGAAGATAAAATATTTAGTCTGCAGAAGCCTTGACCTCCCAGTTCTAGCCAGTTTTGAACTTGAATTGATTTCCGACAAGGCATCTGGGAGATGATTACAACAAAATGCACTAAAGCTGGGCAGCCTTTATTTTAACATCCCAGCAGCTTAACCTGTTAATAACAGCAATTGTTTTAGATGCAATACCAATTTCTGTAACAGACACTAGAAATGGGTAACAGCAACACAGTAACAGTGGCAACGTACAGTATTAGAGCACCGCCATTCACAATCCTCTCGTTAAGGTTGTGTCAGCACTTCCATTACAAACCCCCGCTTTCAGGGCTTTAAAACTCGGCTGCGAAAATACCAGCCAGGGCTGAGACGCTGCAGATGAGCGGTCCCATCTCGGGCAAAATGCCCACTGAAGCCAAAGGGAGTTTTCCCTGAGCTAAGGGGAGGCACCATCAGAACTTGGTCAGCAGTCCGAGAGTTTATTATGAAATAAGAGATGAAAATACGACAGAGCTACGCATTTCTTAAAAGACTAGCTACGACTTTACTCAAAGGACGAAAAAGGCTTTGTAAGTAACCGTCTTCCAAGCAAGGATATCCCAGAGATACTTCCACTTGCGCATAACCTTGAAGATACTCTAATACTTTGCAAGAAAAAGCCAGATTTGTGGATTACTTACGGAGCGAGGCTTGCTGACCTTATTTATCCAAGCAAGTCAATGGAATTAATTTCATGAATGAATGAAATAGGCTATGTCCTTATGCTGCCATAATGTCAAAACCAGACACCGTCAACACAAAAATCACACTAAAACAAAGAGCCAGCACTACATAATTTGTCTCCTGTTTTCACTCATTCCCATTGCACAGTCAGTGTCTCCTATCGTAAACGTTTTACGTACTAATACACTTACTTCTCCTAAACTGACAGCAGACTCTGAAGCAAAGAATACAATTTACGGACTGTATTTTCACATACCATAAAGGAAGGTATTGCTGTCTGCCCATGGAACACCAAATAGAAATATTTACAAACTTACAAAAATGAAGTTATGAGACCGCGAATTAAATTGGCGGAAATACTAGGCAGATACAATGGCTTACACCTACTCTTGTTTCTTCCCATACCATTTGCCCGGTATCAGGTAGTCAGCACCTTTAACTCACGTTGTTTTATTTAGTACTTTACTGTTTCGGTTTTATATTAATAGAATATTAAGGAAAAAAGACTTCTATGAAGATGCTGTTGTCTGAAAAACTTGCAAGGCAAATGTCAGAGATGTCAGTGCTGTGTACATCCTGTGAGAGTCTAGAAGCAAAACCAAAATGTACTACACCAGACGCCCTGTCTAATCCAATCAAAATTAATCAAGTGCTGGCACAAACTGTTGTTTAGTTGGGTGGGGTTGTTTGCAATAGGAATCACTATTGAAATAGTCCTTATTTTAATACGCAGCCTTTTTTTTAAGCTCAGATAACGTATTCCATGCAGCGCACGAATTCCCGAGTACGTTTTTTGACTTCAGCCCTTTTCCATTAGGGTCTGAGGATAAACAAGTGTGTAAATGAAAAACAATTCCGCATTTATTACTAAAACAATATTGAGATGTTCACAAGTAACCCTCAGACAATTACAGCTGTTGGTACCATATTTTCACCATGGAAACTTTTGTTTCACTTAACAATTGAAATTACAATCAGATGTGCTCGTCCCTTGTTGAAGTAATGAACAATGGTACATCTGAGAGAGAAATTCAAAGTGCATCGTTTATCTTCTCCTATTTTCAATTAGGCCGAATAAAGTGTAAGACGGTTCCAAACTACACCACAGGAACAGGGTAAGTAAATTTATTACCGCTGGAGTGCTAATCTTAGCAGATGGTAAAAAAATATTTTTAGCGTGAAATATGCTAAAGCAATAAATCTAAACAAGGTAGATGTTATCAACTAATATCTCCCTAGCGTGAGGTAAAACTCCTGCATGACAACTCAGCATTCTTATAAACTCTGGGTGAATGCTGCAAGGTATAAGTCTCTCTATAGGATGAAAAATAACAGAAATTAGTAAAAAAAGCACTCAACGTGCAGTTTGATACAGCACACCTAGCAGAGCAAAGAGAGGTGCAGAATTTTGCTTAGCAAGATTTTTTTCCCCTAGACAACTCATTTTTTTTCTTACAGGAAATTTTTCATTGACTCTGGAAAAAATATAAACCCAGTAATACTCTCCTGCTTTGAGAAAAACCACTACCTAGTTTTTTAAACAGAAAACAAAAAGACAAACGTTAAAATAATCTTAAGGAAAAAACAGGTGACACTTGGGGGGAATAGGATACAAAGAGAGCCCTCCACTTGCCAATCTATAAGCATAACAAAAATACAATAACGAGCAACAGCAGAATGAAAAATGATTTCCATTGTTATCGACGGCGCATTACAAAACACTTGAAATTCAGAACTCGGGAGTCCTGTACCTTTGCAGCAACGAAGACGCTAAAAACACACGGAGTAAAAAATGCTCAGGAAACTTTGGAGACTTTTTTTAAGATAGCCGTGCTGTTAGGCAACATAGTATAATCAAAGCAGTTCATTAAATGATAACAAAACTAAAATTAGTAAACATTTGCCACAGGTAGCGACGCCTTTACTTTTTTAGAACTCATACTGCTGCTTACTTCCGTGATGGATCCAAATTATTTTGTGATAGGTTCCAAATTATAAAGAAATACAAAAAGTAGCCCTTTTCGAGAGCGAGGAATCAAGATTTTGGCCAAGGCCTTTGCCTGAAACCACGAAGAACAGCACCAACTTTCTGTTTCTAACGGGGAGAAGAAAAACAAATAAAACTTAACATTGATTTAAAAACATATTTCATATACTTGAAAGTGCATCTCAATTTTCTTAAATGTATAACTTCCTAAGCAAATGAAATATGGGGTTCATGTCAGGAGATCTGAAATGGACTCACGAGTCCCGAGGTAGTGAATGGGCACCGTTAGAGAAAGAAAGGGAGCAGGAGGATGAGCTGGGAGAAAACAAACGCGAAAGATCCTATATTCCAGTGATCCACTGAATCCATCACTGGTGGATTTGTGCCAGCAGACAGAATATAATGAAAAATGGTGGGGAGGAAGTTTGGATTATAACAGACACTAAAAATACCTAAATGCAGTACCAAAGTTGAACGCCCTTCATGTGTCAACTTTCCAGTTAATCTCACAGTACCAAGTGACAGGGCAGTCGATAATTCTGCTAAGTACAAATTAATATCTGTAGGGGGAAAATGATGGCGTTGAACCCACTGCGGAGTCTGTGAGAAACACCATCTCAATGCTCAATGTCCATCACAGAACGAAATGGAAAACATCGTCATGACGCTACACGATCTCATCGTACGCCGACATTTTGAGCATTACCTGCAGCCTACGGTCGTCCCCCATCAGGAGAATATAAAAGAAAGGGGAAAGATAAAAGGAGGATGACGAGAATAATCGGGGAATGACAGCTCGCGGTTTTTCCTCATAGAAGAACAAAGAGGTTCGCTTGGTAATAACCAGGCAGGAAAGAAAAACAAGTGCAGGCGCGCACCGTCCCCTCCTTGCACGACCAGCCCGTGGAACTCCTTCCCGCAGGATGCAGCTGAGGCCAGAAGTTTAAATGGCCACCGAGAGGGATTAGGCAAATCCTCAGCCTTCATGTCACGAAACCTTTCATATTGATCACTACAAATTGGAGGAAATACCTGGGACACATTACGCGCGACTTTTTTTTACTCTTTAACTAAGCCTCTGTGTTAGTCAGGGACAGACTGCCGGCGTACCCAACCTTTCGGCTAAGCGAGCACAGCCGTCCCTACACTCCTTCCCTTTACGGACGGCTAAAGACTTACTTGCAGCCACTTCCAGGACAGTAGGAAACAAAAAACAGCGTGGGAACACGTTTAATGGAGTGAAGTTTCCAGAATAATGATTGCAGTCTGGGGCAAAAAGGGACACATGCTTGCCCAAAGCTATATTCATACCTAATAACGCTAAGTAATAAAGAACACGTGAAATATACTGCGTACATTAACAAAAGCACTTCAGCAATTAACTGCTCACCCTCTTACAGCAGAATTTGCCTCCTCCATATCCTTTTATTTGTCTCCTTCTCACACTAGAAATATCTTTAAAAACGCATTACCGGTTTTTATTCATTTACATAGCTTAGGAAAAAAAAAGACATTTGTTCCGTTATGAATCGTGCAATATTTTTTTTTGCTTTATTCCACCTTTTCCAAGCATCAGGTAAAAAGTATTTAAAAAATAAAATAACTAATCATAAACTACCAAGCAGGGCATGTGTAGGTCCCAAGTATCTCATCGGATTCAGCTAGCTAGGTAATGAAGTAGAACCGACGACCAGCTTATTGGCTGCAATTAGACCAAAGAATAACAGGAACGAAAAAACCTCATACACTGAAAACAGGACAGGATTTATATATTGCAGGCTAGAGAATTAGCCGGAGCTATCCCACTCCCAAATCTTCCCACGGGGAGACTGCCAAAATTGAAATTAGTATAATATATTACCCAAAACATCACCGTAATCCTCATTTTCAAATTATCTGGCTGTTCGGCTCAACTTTTTCTTTTAAAATACATCAGACCAGAAGTAAAAATGAGGAATGTACAGTCGTCTCAACAAAAGCTAAAAAGCTCAGTTCTGTAGCTTCTACCCAACAGCAGAGACTGTCTGAAGGAGACTTACCTGAATGAAGGCTACAAGATGAGGCTCACAGAATTTAAATAACTTCCTTATCTAATAAAATATAAAAACTTATAATAAAATTGTGGCTATAAAAATCCTAGAATTAATCTATATTGTGTCTTCACAGTTTTGCTTCAATAATAGAAGTATAACAGATTAAGGGTTTAAAAGCAGTAATTTTGTTGCTCTAAGATTTGGGTCTTGCGTTTTTATGCCTCGAGTAAGAATTTACTTCATTTGCTCGGCTCAGGTATGCCCTAGTCTCACAGGCTGACAATACAAAGACAGAATTAAGTCAGGGATTTTTTTTTTTTTTTGTACTAAACCTTAGAACTTTTTCACAAACATTACAGATTAAACACGAGCCCGCAAAGTTTAGATCAGGATTCAAACTCTGGCAGCAGTGGAGGCGGAGAAGGGCTGTGCCAGAGAGCGCTCCCTGTCTACCACACAGACCCAGGAGAACATTTTTTCAAACTGAGGGATGCGCAGATCAAGAGTCTTGGTTGTGCCAATATCAAGTCCGGCCGTTCGACTTGTGCAGAATCACGATTTTAGATGCAGTATGCCCAGGAGAAACCTCCTAGCAGGGGGGGAAAAAAAAAAAAAAAAAAAAAAAAAAAATATGCACAATAAGGNGAGGGATGCGCAGATCAAGAGTCTTGGTTGTGCCAATATCAAGTCCGGCCGTTCGACTTGTGCAGAATCACGATTTTAGATGCAGTATGCCCAGGAGAAACCTCCTAGCAGGGGGGGAAAAAAAAAAAAAAAAAAAAAAAAAGATTATGCACAATAAGGGAGCAGAAGAAAATCACAGACCTAATTTAAGCTGGGGTTACCTTTGCATCAGAAACCATGAGGAAGGTGTACTGGGACCCGAGTGATGGATGACATGCGAACAGGACATACAGACGCAGCAGCCCGGGAGCCGGAGCGAGCAGCGCAGAGACGTGAGGAAGGCGAGCCTCCGCGGCCCGGAGATACTCAGTGTTGGCAGCAGGGCCTCCGTGGCAGCAACGACGCTCAGAAAGGCAGTTGTTTGTGCCCCAACCAACAGCGTTCAAAGCCCGGACCCTGCTCTCGAAGTGACACAGAGTACCTACAGACCGTAACGTTATCGCCAGACAGGTGTTCTGCAAAGCCCGCTGTGTCAGTTCAAACCTTCGTATTTTACAGCGCACGCACCCGATGTGGCTCAACAGCACCTACACGGGGGAAGCGTGCGTAGCCCAGCGGTAGTCCGGACACATCGAAGAGGAAGTAAAGCAACAGCAAAAACAAACAGCTTAGAAAAGGAAAGCAAGGCACCTCTATATAACTCCTGAGAAGGATTTATAACCCATATAAACGTGGATCATAAACCCACTGGCAAACAGATACAAGCTCTTTCAGAAAGCTGCTTAGTTTCCGTGTCAGAACTTAGAATGCTGAATGAACGCAGCGTGGCACAGAGATCGACTCCCGCGACTCAGGACACGTAATACTGTGCCTTGTGACTGTACTAGCTTTTCTTAGCAAGAGACTCGATTTTTGATCCTTTTCAACGCTTGGATTCATGTTCAAGGACAGGGCACTCAAGTAATCTCATGAACGCACTTTGTGCTAAATGTCCGGATGAAAGATTTTCATAAAAAAAAGAAGCTTACAGCATCTGGCCACTCTGCTTCCATTCAGCACAGTACTGAAGGACTTAAATGGAGATATATACTGAGGGGTCACCACCCAAAGTGTAATATGCATGGCAGGGAAGCTTTCAATCACCTGTCATAGGGAGTCAAGTTGCTATAAATCTTAGGAACAAGATGGTTTTTTTCTTCACTATGTTTTTATGAGAAACAGGTTACTGATAATAACTGGTCTGACACTTCGACCTACTTCCTAGTGAATTTTGCATTAGTATTTTTACCATACATACACTGTGGGGATAAAATTTTCCTCTCAGAACTGTGTGATGGATCTGAGCTTCGGTATGCTTTTCTGCTTAGATGCAGAGATCTTACGCCGCTGCCAATGTGAGCTCAACCGCTGCGTGTTAGTACAGTACCAGCAATGAGACCCGCCTACAGAACAAGGGCTGCGATTCTAAATTGTCCACAACGTACTCAACTCCTGGCAAGCCCACGTGGCTCCAGATTTTACTTTCGGTTATTTCTTATATTTTTTTTTTTCCTATTGCAGAAGTCCTCGTAAGACAAGCCTGCTGCTAAGGGAGAACACAGTTAAGACAGAACACGGCGACTATCACAGATTCCTACGGTCGCTAGAAAGACAGCACGCAGACGATAAGCAGACAAAAACAATACTGTCATTGTACAGGTGGTCAGTTGACAGGGTCAATTTTCTCTGTTTCACAGAAAGGAGTTAGCGGCATTTTTCAGCTCTAAATCCAGATGTTCGGAGATGCTCGGGAGTTCAGAAGCAAGCCTTTTCGTTGGGGTACATCCCTGTTGCTCAGAGGTGAAATTCCCATTCAGTGAGATCAACAGACACCCCGTATGTGAAATAAGTACTTAAATAGACACGGTACTAGAGATTCACCTTGCTAGCAAACGGTCCTTGGTTCTAATCAGGGCTAAGTTTTATGCAGGGAGAGCATTTATGTTGTGTGTTGCTTTCACGTTTCGGGGGTTTAACATGTCAACTACAGAGAAACAGCAAATCACAAGAAAACATAAGCACGGTTGTTCTAATGTCATTTAGAAAAATATTTCAGCTGTTTCAGAGTAGAAAACGTTGAGGGAAGCCACGTCATCGCTATTACTTACATTATTTAACCAGTCTATTCTTTCTAATAAAGAATCAGGAGAAATAAAAAAAATTGATCTTTATCTATTGACTTCCGAGTGAGTATAGTTAAAGCTGACACAAATCAATCACAATAAAGTTAGAAGGATAATCTAGCATAATATGACCCAAGATTGTACGAGAAGTCTAATTACGGAAACCCAAAAGTTTTAGCAGTGAAGAGAAACGCCCTGCTAACAGTATTCAGATGCACACCGTAAGAACACAGGAGGTTCCGAGAGGGCTGCAACAGCATGTTTCTCCAGAGGTTCCTACACAGAAGAGAGGTCTGCCGTGTAGGATTTTACGTAGGACTTTTAGTCATTTCACTAATATTTAAAGATTTGATCAGTTCGGGATTTTTTTTTTTTTTTTTTTTA
>VZSC01017777.1:625919-671373 GCA_013398225.1 Steatornis caripensis
ATTTTTTTTTTTTTTTTTTTTACATCTGAGCGTTCGGCATTAGAGCGCTACGCGGTGCAGCAGGCGTCCCGATAAGAGTCTTTAGCAACAAAGAAAAAACCGCACAGAATCATTACATCTTACAGCTTAAAAAAGAATCAGTCCAGTAAATTAAAACACTGTGGCCAGAACCCCCTTCTCTCCCTTGAACAAGACGACACATCTGCACGCCGTGGGCACTCAGCCGGGCGCGTATCTCAAAAAGAACAGTTCCCCTACCTGTGAGCGGCGAAGGATTTATCCTTCCATTGTGCCACTGCACTTTGTAATTTCAGAATATATATACTCAGTCTTTTGCTTCCTGTTGTACGAGGTGATTTACACAGAAGAAAGGATTTCTTTTAAAAGGTCATCTCCACCCCTTTGGCCTCCCCCACAGTTTACACACTCCTAGTGATCTAAGAGTAAATGGATGGGGAAATTCTTGGTGCTTGTAAACATTTTTAAATGTTTTCTCAGCCAAAGGACATAGAAAATAGAGAAAGGTGACGCGAAATGGGTCTCTTTCTAAGTGAATAAATGGCTCTTTGATTCTCTTTTCTCTTGCATTCATTGCCATTAAATTAAAACTTTCCGGGCATTCTGCAGGCAGTAAAATGGACCAAAATATTCTTCGCTGTCCAAAGTAAATCTGTTTACAGTCTTGCTTATGAGGCACGCTTTCAAAGACGCTTGGCAAATGACAAACATACATGCCAATAAAGATCACTGCTGCCTTATGCTGTTTAAACGTGGAAAATAAGAAAAAGAAGTGTCTTTTGAGACAAGGGAAAACAATATTAAAATCACAATTAACAGGACAAATCTAGTTTTCCTCACCACGCCTCTGCGATATGTAATCTACTGCCACTACCTCGTTGTTGTTGTTAACTTCTTAACAGTACGTGTCCTCTCGGTGAAGAAAATAAGACCTGCTGCAGAAAAGCATAGCGCGGCTCTAAGGCTGGGGGAAATGCTTCTCTTCTAGTTAGTTCAATGATGACAGAGGTCCCCGTCTTCTGAGATATTTCAGAAACGTTTTTGTAAACTAATTCATACTGATTTTCCAACATTATCCCTTTTACATCAAGCCTCAAAGGAAATAAAAAGCACTGTGTAACTAGTTACTGCTTTCATCCAGATTCTTCTCATACGTAAGGAGACCATTCCTTCTCTGCCCTAAAACAGAAAGGAAAAAAAAAAAAAGAAACCCAAACCAACAACCAATAACAAAAATCTGTCTTCAAAGGCAACTTCTGCAGAGTGCTGTGTAACTGCTTTCTGGCTCTGCACTGGCCTTCCTGTTGTAAAGCGGTCACAGGCGGAACGGAGAAGCGAGTGGAGGAGACCCAGTCTGCACGGACGCGGACGTGTCTGTAACAGTGCCTGCAAAGCCACAGGTCTCTCCCCGCCCTGCTGCCTTGGTCGTGGCCCTTCAGCCTGGTAACAGCCTCACTGACGTGGTGTGCGGTGGAGGTCTGTAAACCAGCAGCGGCACGAAGGCAGCATCAAAGCACAAAGGGAACAGCTGCTTGCTTCTGTTCTAAAAAAGATCCAGGAGACGTCGAATGAAAGTCGCAACTGTTGGATCCAAAACAAAAAAACCCAAAAGGAGACAGTTCATGCAGCGTGTAAATAAGTCGCAGAACTCCTCATTGCAGAACTTTATGAATGATAATATTTAAATGTTTAAAAAAGCAAATGGAGAAATTAATGGAAGAAAACCACATCCACGGCTACTAACAGAGCTACCAAGTTCACTCTTGTAAGACAGAGCTAAAGCACAGGCTTCTGGAGGCTGAGAGGGTACTTTGCGGAAGGTCCATGATACGCTTGCTGCTCCACACTACTCTCCTTCCCTAGACACGTGCTACTAGTGACCATCGGACACAGGTCCCTGAGGTAGATGGCCCCCCAGTAAAGCTGTTCCTCTAAATACATTCACATCTCAGGGTGGTCTTGGGTCAGGCAAGACTTTTTTTTTCTTCAGATCTGGAAAAAAATGACTGAACCCAAAGGACGCTGTTTCATAAAGCCCATTTCGCCTGCCTGGACGTGTGGGGGCCACGATCTTAATCTTTCCCAGGGAGTAAGCCAAACGTTGCGTATTAGTGCAACACCAGCACAGTGCTGCAGACCTGGAGGCGAGACGGGAAGAGGAGAGATTAGCTCTTCTCCCGTCCCCACCGTCCAAGCTCCACTGTACTCAAACCACTAAGAAGAGACTTCTGTGTAGTCAGGAATACGGGTGAGCAATATTTCTTCAAGTATAATCGCTTCTCAGGGTTTTCGTTGGGGGTTTCTTCCCTCCCCCTAGGCGCCTCAGGGTGGAAATGAAGGGGGCAAGAGGGCTTCAAGTTGATTCACGTCATTCGGAACAAGGACACACTTGGGGAAGGTGGAGGGGAATTACGTCGTGCAATTTCTTTTCAGCGTTGTGTCCCCTGTTGCCTGGTGATGATGGCACCCTCCAGGGCACTCAGTATCAACCCTTCGTGAAGGACTACACTGACTCAAACGTTGGAATAGAAATGAAAATAAAGGCAACCCTGCCTAACTCTCAAAATGGAAAACATAAAATTATATTAATTGGTTAATGTCATCAAAAACTAATTATCATAGCTATAATTTTCCTAGCCAGCCCTTTTTTCCCCCTACTGATAAATAATAATTATCTATTGGCTACAATAATGTGATAGTCACGAAAGCACAATCCATTAAGATTCAATTGTAATGCCTACAAGTAAAAGTTTATGCTTTTAGATTGTACCACTAGGATTTGCAGCGTTAGGAGCAAGCTCTGCGCGTGTTTCCCGAGACGCTTGGGGTGAGGTCGCCCGCCAGTTGGTGTGGTCCTGCCGCTGGTAGTTCTGACATGTTGCTGCAGCGGTCTGAGGACACTAATGAGGTGAGGTTCGTGGGCCTAGATTCCACCACCAAGGACAGCTGGGGAAACAACCAACGTTTCAGGCACGCAAGCCAAGGGTGCCCAAAGACTTTTCGTGCGGTTTGTCCCAAGCAGCAGATAGTAAACAGAGCCGTCCCAGCACCAGAACAGGACTCAGATCCAGAATCACAAGCTGGTACGGCCCTTCTCTGGGAAAACGAATCTACCCAAGCGCCCTAAACAAGCAGAGAGCAGCTTTCCTTTTAACACCAGCTCAGCTGTGCGGAGCAAAGGCTGTGCCCACCCTTCCCGTTACCTGGCTGGCTGCAGCGGGAAGCAGCAGCAGTGCCCTTTGGGAAGACGCGCTCTGTTTTCCACTTTCACCTGTAACACGGGCTTGTGCAAATGCCTTTCACGCCCTCGTGCACCGGCACAGGGCAGCTCCCAGCACTGTTGTCTGAATATAGTAGGTCAAATAGTAGACTCTTTTTGCTACATACATATACAGAGCATGGTATTTAACTCTCATTCACAACGCCCCACCTTTGGAAATACCGCAGCGAGTAATGCTGGGGGTGTCTTTATCTTTCCTACTGATCAAAACCAACCACAGCCTAAGATAAATGGAAACCGTAGCTTTTTGCCATAATGCAAATAGCCCTTTAAAGTATAAATAGCACTTACGATTAGCTCAGACTTCAGCAGCCAGTGGTGACATTAAAGAAACGCTTGGCAAGAGCAAACGCTGAGTCATATAAAACTGACAAAATAATATGGGCAGTTATCACCAAAATGCATTATTTATCACCGAAACCCATTGACGCCTGTGCTTACACAGGAACCCTCCTGTGATATTGAAGGCCAAAGTATCTTCTCTCCCTAACAACAGTGTTGTATCTTTGGCAACTCTAGCAGGAGCTCAGAAAATCAATAGCACTTCATGAGCAAGGTCTCGGTCTTCTTCTTTTACGAGGATTCTGTCAATGCAAGTGGCCATTACTGTACTTTAAAGGCATGATATAAAATTGCTTCAACAAGATATAAGACACACGGTTTGAAAGAACCTGGTGAGAGTATTTTAGTCAAAGTTAAATAGTTTCATCACATAATTACTTCTATTGGCACATCTCCAGCTGGATCCACTCATGCAGGGTATGCGCTTTCTACGATGGGGTGGGGAAATTGTAAGGGAGGTCTGTCGATTTGATTCAGGTTGATCTAAACAAGGTCAAACTGCTAAAACGGAGCCACAGCCAAGCATCCAATACTATTGACAGCAACACAGTAACAACAAAGTTGCTATCTTTTTTTTTTTTTTTCTCCTTTTTCTTTTTTTTAGCTAAGTGGTCTGAAAGTAGTTTTGGATTTATGGCTGAAAAATATGTCATCCTGATTTGCAGACTGGTAATTCATTTTCTAAGGACTGTTTAGAATTTATTCGGGGGAAAAGGAAGCTGTGCTGGTTCCTATAACCGATTCACATTATATGACAAAATTTAACTCTTGTATTTTATGGGATTTTATGAATTCCACTAAAACCATTAGCTGGTTGTCTCTTTGTGATTAAATTTAACCACTTACGCAATACTTTAAACTGACAGCAGTCTCGCCTGTATTTATTTTTTTCTTTTGTTTAAAATGCGTGTATCCCAGAAAACTACCACATCACAAAGACGACGACGCTTACACCGATTCCCTGTGAATGCGAGACAGACCTTGCGAGCACCCAAACAATCACCTGAAAATAGAAGGATGAATACTTTCTGCATGGGAAGGGCCACCCACAGCAGGGGAGATTTAACATTATTTCTTTGCCTGAAAAGACTTTTAAAGTGCTAAATACCTTACCTCTCTGACTAAACACCGCTCTCAGGCTTGTCTACACTGTACACCTGCCAGTTCAACTCCTAGGTTCTTTTTTTAACAGGGCGCCCTTCAGTCAAAACCTTCTGGGTCCGGGTTACAGCTCAGTACAGGACCACTGCCATCAGACAGATTAGGTGAACCAAGACTTGTTTGGCCTTTTAAAGCCTAAGCAGTCCACAAAGCTCTATCAATAGGCTTTGCAGCATCAATTCACATGGCCTCATTTTATGTCCCAAAACATGTAACAGCTATCATCAGGGTCAGGCTATAAAAATGCTGCTTTAGGGGGTTGAAACACATTATTTCATACTGTTCTCACTGAGAATACTGGCTATAGCCATGCCGTATGGCCACAGGGGGTCAGATGTTACGTAACGCAGCCATGAACAGTCTGCAGGAAAAAACCCATGATCAGTGGGGACGTAAGTCACCTCTCACCATTTGGTCTGGGAATCGGAGAACAGTCCTTGATCCCAAGTGAACTGAAACGATTGATACGTTGTACCGATGGAACAAAACCTCTGCTTGTATACACATGGGCACGTAACGCAGGCATCCTATGTAGAGATGAGTTTCCCATGCTAAACTGCATTTACGAAGTTACTTCGATGACTGCACTTGTCCTCTAATCCAGTTCAGCTGGCTTTTGTTCCAACTTCACACAAGCGGACTGCTTCAAACAGTTTCTTGGGGTTTTTTTATACCGTAATTAGCTGATCTTGGGTTTAACACAAGAAATATTTAGTCTTGGAACAATGACAGAAGTAAAAATGAATACTGTATCACCCAGCAAAGCCAGACATCGAGTTTCTGACCTCCATAAAAACCCTTTCCCTCAATTTCCAGAGGGAACCTTCATATATATATCTCTGCAAGCTACATCAAGGTCTCTTAGAAATATTTCTAATGCCTTCATTGTAAGTTTGTATCTCTCCATCTCTCTCTGAGGCTAGCCAGTTCCTATGGACTGAGGAGTTAAAGGTTCAGGAATATGATAAACTGTACTGATAACACTTTTAAAAAACCTTTTTCTATCTGAAATAGTCTCCCTAAAATGTGAACTGCTTAGGTATGATATACGTAACAAATCACTGCATTCCTTCTAGAGGCTGTGATTTTCCAAACTTCACACTAACGAGCCTCTCACAGCACACCATAGAGCCCTGCGCCACAGCTGAGGGACGGTAATATCCACAGGTAGAGCTGATTAAAACTTTCACCATCAGAATCCACGCTAAATATCATATCACAAATTGCGTAAGTTGACGATGTGTTCTTGGGAGTCTACCGATTCACAGAGAGGTAACTTACATGGATTCGAGTCGTCACCTTTTCTTCGAGGCTCCCAAAATACTTAGTTTTTTAATGCATTTACTGAAACTTTTGGCTTTATGGTTCCTGTTAACTTTTGTGTATAAAATCTCTGGGTTTCTTCTTGATTTCTGGAAGGCTATCCCCTCTATCAAAAGGCATTTCAGTTGCTAGTATAGATCAAGATTATCAGCACGTGAGCTCTGCCTTGTTGCACTGCCACAGTGAGAGAGGAAAGAGCACCGAAAACGCTCATTTCAATAACAAAAAGCAACAAAGGCAAAGCTGAAGATCAGCCCATCCCATGCCTATATCCTGGCCTGAGAGAGAGAAGGAGAGGTGCTGCAGTAACTCCGTGGAGCTGCCTTCTTCCTGAAGGACAGGTTCTACAGCCTGGTGGATGGCGATGAACGAATGTACTTGCTCCCATATTCCAGCTACTCACGAGGATCACCTAAACAGTTAACTACATAGTGCATTTGGCTCATAAAAAAAAAAAAAACCACACCAAAAAAACCAACCAAAAAAACAAACCAAAACAAACGACAAATTTAAAATTCCAGGTATTTCTTTCACTTCCCATTCATTTCAGGTGTTATTAACCCGTATGCTTCATCTCCCTACTCTTCACTTAACAACCCCTTAAACTTTTGAATCCTTGGGTGGGAATTTGAGATCATACCTGAACATCTAAGCGCTGTTTTCCAGGCACTACAAGAGCGTAACACGTTAAATAACTAGCCATTAATGTCAAAAAAATCAAGCTTTACCATACATTTTTGGCATTAATTTCCTAAGTGCCATAAACCAAGCTTTTTACTGGGTAGTTTTGGTATATAATTTCTTCCACAAGAAGAACAATTTCTCTATAGTTAACACATGTGGCAGGGTAAGGAAGCATAAAAACAACATCACTGTAAAACTCATACTAAATGATGGAAATAATAACTGGAATATGTGTAATTTGAGTAGCAGCCTGAAACGACAGGCAGAGAGTCAAGCAGTGCAAAACCAGACAAACTGCAAAGGGAAGTGGTCAAACCCTGAGACCCGAGCAGAAAAAGCGGAGGTGCACATTTTTTGCCCTCTTTTTTCAGTCAAAAATACACTTGCCGTGAAGAACAGAAGTACTTGAAGGAATTCATGTGACATCAATCAAGGAATGTTACGGATGTCGCGGTGTAAGGTCTGCAGCGTCTCTCAGAAAGGGGGTGAGTTAACTTGTGGAGGAAGTGTGAGTGCGTGTGTGTGCTCAGGTAAGAGGGCTGCTTGCAGAGGGAGGCGATGTACATCTGCGCATCTTAGAGCGGGACCAAGCCCTGTAATTTTCAAAGTAGAACAGCACGATGTTATTTAGCACAGGTGTCTCTGTAATTGTGGTACTGAGAGAAATCAGTGCTCAATGGCCCACAACTTCACCCTTCCACCGGTATAATGTGGCAAGTAGTCTGCAACAGAGGAAAAAGAAAAGCAGGAATGTGTACGATCCACAGCGCAAAAAGCATTTGTAGCTACACACTGACTCTCTTGTGTGACAAATATTCATTCAAATGGTGCGGTTTCTGTTCAGAACCAAGTTTCCTCAATCGGGAAAACAGATAATAAATTTAACACCTCTATGGTTTCACAGTCATGGAGCAGCAGCCATCTTAAAATGTTTCTGTTTCTTTCAGAAGTAATTATGTTCCCCACACAAAAAGGTATACGTCAAACCAATCTAATCTTCCAGGCTTTTTCATTCCAGCTACTGTAGTTTTAGGAACAATGAAATTTCTTTCTGAGGACAAATGATATGAATAAGTCAAATAGTAATTTTAAGAAGCAGTGTGAACATCAGCAGCACGAGGCAAGCCCACCGTATCCCAATTCTACCCTTGCGCAAAAATACGTGAAATGTCGAAGCCCCAAAACTCCAGACCAAGGGAGCGCAAAAAACTTTTCGGTCAAGGGTAGTAAAATACTTCTGCCATGACTCTACAGGTAGAGGTGTCACAAAAAGAGGAAAAATTGTTTACTCCTCCCTTGCAGGGTTTTCTTTTGCCTTTCCACCACTTCTAGAGCTACCTGAGAAAGTAAAAATGAAATATTAAGAAGAAGTGAATGTGCCCTTTAGGAGATCAACTTGCTCACATACACGTTAATAACTTCTGATTGATTGACAGTAAACTAAATACGAAACAAGAAACAATCAAGTCCAATATCCACCTGAATTCATTAGTGTCTATCAACTGGCATCTGAGTATTGACTAACACCCAACAGTACCCCAGGCCGCATTAGGAAGAGCATCGCCAGCGCTCCCCACCGCTCAACACCAGTGAGACACTTCTGGGTGCTGTGGCCAGTTCTGGGCTCCCCAGTGCAAGAAAGGTATGGACACACTGGAGCAAGACCAGTGAAGGGCCACTGAGATGATGAGAGGACTAGAGCGTCTCTCACCTGAAGAGAGGCTTAGGAAGCTGGGATTCTTCAGCCTGGAGAAAAGAAGGCTCGGGGGGAATCTCATCTGTGGGCATAAATACCTCATGGGAGGGAGTAAGGAAGATGGAGCCAGGCGCTTCTCAGGAGTGCCCAGTGCCAGGACGAGAAGCGTTTGGCACAAACTGAACTACAGGAAATTCTGTTCAAACACAAGAAAAAGCTTTTTTACTGTAAAGACGATCAAATACTGAACCAGGTTGCCCAAAGAGGCTGTGGAGTCTCCATCCTTGGAGACATTCAAAACCCAACTGGACAGAGCCCTGAGCAGCCTGCTCCAGGTGACTCAGCTCTGAGCAGAAGGTTGGACGAGACCATCTCCAGACGTGCCTTTCCACCTCAACAGAAAGAATTTATCCTGAAAATGTGTCATTTAGACCCACTCAGACTTGGCCTCTCTCTTATGCCTTATGGCACACAGTTTTTATTACTCATCTCCCAAAGATGCTGTGCCTTGCATCTGATAACCTGAACACGTGTGCAGAGCTGCAGTGTGTGCGCACAGTACTGCGGCCGCGGAAATTTGTGGAAGGTACCTGGTCTCTGAGACAACTACGTGCCAGTCCACTACACCTGTCTAGATAAAACCAGAGCGAATTAGAACGGTACCCTGAAAAGACCCCTTGGGAGCTCCTGTCAAAACTATGGGAGGACGGGTCAGAAACCTGCAGAGGCCACCTATTTCCAGCAAGAGTCCCCAGGTGAGGAGGAGCCCAGAGGTTCCACTAAGGATTTGGGGTTATCACTACCTGGCCTTTCTGAAATGAGGATGGGCAGAAAACATCAAAGCGGTCACCCCCCAAAATAATAATGATGATGATGATGATAATAATAATAATAATAATAATAATCTCTTTCTTGAAAATTTAGAAACAGTTAAAAATTCAAAACCTAATTACAGTTTTAAGATTTCATAGTAGTTCTGGTTGTAAACGATCGTTGTCAAGGCTACATACAAATATTACTGCCCTCAAACCCACGTCAAATACGTGGTTGGAAATCCAATCAAATCGCCATCTTCATAAAGTGCGCCTTCAGCTAGAAAAACACTCAAACAAGGGACTATAAATACCAGCAGGGAGCATCCTCTGGGTTTAAAGACAAGAGGAGAAACACACATACAAACACCTTGAATGCCAAACACACAAAAAGAAATGCTCAAAAACCTCAGTAGCTCTTAAACTTACAGAAAACGAGAAGGAAAACCCCAAAGTGAATCTGTTTAGCTTGAAAACATGAAGTATTTTACAATATAGGCAAACCTACAGTTTACTGCGCATTAAACCAGCACAGGCTTTTTCAAAAGGTTTTTATTGGGGTTTTTTCCTAAAAAAAACCAATAAAAACCGAAGGTAACGTATTTGCTCTGTATGCTCTCATCCTCTCAGATTTCTAAATAATTCTCCTGGAACAGCAATTGGACCCTGCTATGCAGATCAATTAAGAAACGACGCTATCATTACAAAACCCCACACAGAAGAGCAACGTGGGGTTTTGCAGCAAGTATGTAATTGTGCTAGCCTCAAAAGGCAGCCATAGGGAAGCTGACCATGCATTTCTTGTTAAAGACAACAACAAAGTTATCCAAAATTATCTTAAAATTATGAACTTAACATTCAGTTTAAAATATCAAAGGAGAGTTAATGAGACATTTTTTCAAAATCGATAATGCAGAATTTTTCAATAAGTTTCCTATTAGCATTCCCCCATCCCCCTAAATACCGTTATTTTTTGCCAGCTGTATAAATAGTCTTAGAGAGTACGGCCCGAATGAATGCACCGTTCAGAAAACAACATAATTACAGCCATTTCCAGCAAACTGGGTGCCAAAAAAGTTACAAATTAATTGAAGGTTAGCACTGAAAATTAAATCCTAGTCAGCTTGAAGTCATTTTTTAGGCTAGTTTATATAAAATTAAATAGGAAGTTCAGTCTTCCAGTGTTCCATCAGCTTAGTGGAGAGATTTCTAAGGTTCAGCCAAACAAGTGGTTTGTGCTGCTCTGTCATGCAAAAAAACTACATTTCTCCCTGTGGGCCTTTCTTGTCCTCGGCCTGCTTCCCAGGTTCTCCATATGGAGAGCCTGACAAAACTTCTGGGTTCTTCCCCAGTCCTCCTGGCCGTGGACTCTCTCCAAAAGAGAGAAAAACCTATTCAGCGTGACCCCAGTGATTATCAGGTAAGTCTACACCTTCAGTCTCACAACCACGCACCTCTCTTTTGGGCCTATTTTGTTGCCCTGGAAGCTCTTTTATATATATATATTTTTATATATATACACATATATATACATCTCCAAAATGTGTTGGCTAAAAATTTTTACTTCTACCCTTGAAAAAGCAAGGAAGTGGAAAATATAGTTTAGGATAAACGCACCGCTTTAGGTATTTCAGATCTTTCCATGGAGTCTAACCGCAAAAAAATAGCAAGAAGAGAAGATGCAACGTGCCAGCATCAAGAAGCTCAATTAAATGACCGAGGTTAAATCGCGGGGCCCACTAATAACAACAACAATGTCCAGAAAACCCCTGCCATCGTTCCAGCTTAGAAGCAGTTATGGAGCTGTTAGCCTGCTTGTTTCTTTGTTCACCCCTTTGTGGAAGCACAGTATCTGGAGATGAAGAATCAGGTGGATTTTCATGCTGTAGGCATACATCAGAGATGGGCTGACATTTTAAATTTTAAATCAATTCCCAGAGTCATCCAGAAACGTATTCTTACTTTACATGAAATCCCCAAAGCTGTTTCTATCTTCGCTTGAAAGCACTGCCCACATGTGTCTTGGTTTTCTACACCATCCACGTTAGGCAAAACATTCAAACGAGATCTCAGAAATCAAACTTGCATTTCAGTGTTTTGCCTGAAAGGGATACAAACACACCCGTGTTGAGAGGTAAAATCTAGGAGGCTTTCAAGCATAAAGAAATTAAACTTGCGGTCCAAGGAGGATGAGCCTCTGCGTGACTCCATTCTTCTCTCCCGAATCAAAGTGCCTCCCTGAGGAGAGGCCTTCTACTGGGTAGATGTTCCACTCCCTTTGGGAATCTGCTAAGCCCTTCTCATCCCAAATGAATTTCGACTTTCATCTCCCAGCTCCCAGGAAACGGCTGTAACCGGCGAGCCGAGAAGGGACAACCACTGTCTTTCCTCCTATTTGGCAACTAGGCAGCAGAAAATTTTAGAAGTCCCCTGAAAGAAAAGTTAGCAAAGACAGTGACTGAGCGGTTAAGGCATTCCCACGAGAAGGAAAAGGCCAGGATCTGGCTTCTGCTTTATGGGATTTTTAATCTTGTCTATCAAATATCTTATACTAAAGGCATAACAGCACAGAGCAGAGAATCCCACTCTTTCCTTGCTCCTACCTCAGTGCGCAAACCACTGCACACCACAGCTGCGTCCTACGTTAACACCCCGCTGGCACTGCTGAAGGTACCAAAGTGACTTGACAGCAGTAAGAATCTCATCATAAAAACTGACAAGGAAGGCAAAAAAACAAATTTCGTATTTGTTTCCTGGGTGAGTGACTATTAGTCCAATATTCAATTGGAATATTTTTGTCGAGCGTAATGAGCCTTTTAGGCATTTAAAAAAAAAATCTCCGGGGAAGCTTTAGGTCAAAGGGTGTTGTGCAGAAAGCCCGGATTTTGAAAAAATTCCTGGCAAGTACCTTCTGACATATTCTCGGCCTGTTCATTCTCTGTTTTTGTTGTTCTTTCTCTATCCGTGAAGGGTACATAAAGGGCATCTAAAACTTCAGTCAATAGATCCATTATTATGATTGGCTGAAAACCATAAAATGCATCCATCAAGCCATTGTGTTGCATCTTGTGCTAAATTATGGTGATAAATAGTCCTTTTTTCATGACGTCACCTACTAATCTATTCAGAAATCCATTCACCGCTGCCATTATGCATCACTCACACTCATGCCAGCTTGCTGAAAAATCCTCCACACGACACGGCCCTGCAAGACTGCGTGTTACCCTGTGGAGACAAATATTTTCTGTTGCTTTTATGTCCTATTGTGAAACAATTGTTTTCCTGGTTCCCAGAGTTACCCCAAGCGTGTAGTAATGTCCTCAGCTACCAGCTTTGGGCATTGTAGCTCATGTACTTTTAATTGTTTACAACTTGCATCAGAACTGGATTGCGTCCATTTGTACTCATATTGTTTTATCGCTACAAGATGATACATTTTGCCACCTTCTTCTAGGTCAAAATTGAATCCTATTGAGAGTCTTTGAACAGAGAACTAATATTCACAGGAGCTGAGCTGGGGATGTATAGCGATATTATTATTATGTTTGGGATTTTGCTTTGAATTTAGACAAATCTTTCTTGTATAATTAGATTTCATAACACTTGAATTACAGCCTACAAAAGCAACAATGAACAAGAATAAAAATATTTGGCTAAAATTACTTTAAATCAAATGATTGCCTATGAAAACAAAGAACATTACCAGCTTTAGGGTTTTTTTCACGTTTGCTTGTTATTATACATCCATCTTATCTTTTGTTTAAACAAACTGTCTTTTTCTTCCCTCATTTAGTAAAGAACAGAAGAGACAGGATAAGTCAGGGCCAGCTTTTCTAAGATATCGGTCTTACATTTTGGCACTAACTGAAGAAAATTAGGGATGTATTCTACGGATCGCAGAAATACCTTGCATTTACAACTCTCATTTAAAATTAAAAAAGAAAAACAAAACCAAAATTGGGCTTCTTTCCTACTTGGAATATCTATGGGAAATAAACTGGAAAAGCAAGATGTGAAGGAGCAGTGTCAAAAGCAAGAACCAACAGCAAAAACATTGTATCGTTTCAAGCTCATATAATCTTCTTCTCCTGTTATTATCGGCAGTTCAACACAAAAACAAAACTAGGGAAAGCATACGGCACCTCTTCTTACACAGAATACACAAGGATCTGCACCGCTTAAGGCACAGAAAGCAGCTACTTTTTTTTCTCTCCCTCTTTGGTGTTTCCAGCGCTACTAAATGTTGGATTAAGCCTGAGGGAAGTTGGCTTCAGCTCAAGATGTGCACAAAAACCTACGTGATGTAGCAACGACTGCCCTCCTGAAGGAGGAACGGACCTACAAACAGGCTGAAAAGAGTGGGTGGTCTTATCAGCAGGACTTTTTGCACAGCTGTATCTGAACACCACCCTTCACGTCTGCGTGGTTTTGGTGGTGGTGACGCTGGAGAGAGCCTTCCACGTGTTACTAAATGCAGACTCACCTTTTCCTTATCCTACAGACTGTTGATCTTCCGCATTTCATCACTCTAAGAAAGAGAGAAGGAAGGAAACAGAAAGAACAGTCCGTGCTCATCCTTAGTGCCACCTGTCAGAAAGCAGCTATCACTTCGCTATAATCACGCCACCTGTTTTACGTTAATGACAATCCGGGAGCAGTGGCACAATCCCACCTGCAGTCCAGTGTTTCCTGCCTCCTGCTCCACTGATGAAACATGTCTCACATAATTAGCAGGAGAAAGCAAAGTTCTTTCACCCGCATTGCTATGTAACACAAGAATAGAAGGAACTGCCTCCAGTCACGCCAACCTTTTATATACACCACTTCTTGCAGCACCATCAAAAATGCACTGCAAGAAATAGTTTGGTTCCTTTCTTTACGCAGAGTCCTTCCTTGTTATTAAGGTACTGGTTCCAAAAGGTTTGGTGGAAAAAGCTGAAAAGTGAAAATCATCATTCTAATATTCAGAAGAAAGGATTTAGCCTTCTGAATCATCCCCAAATGATTATGCAGAAGAACGATACTTAAACCTAAAGCTCACCAATATACTAAATCCTTGTAATAGAATCTGCAGAGCTACTTAACAGAAGAGAATAATGCCTTGTGCCCCTTTTTCTCCCATTGCTGTTGTAGCTCTAACCTCCGCCCTATGCCATTACTTTACTGGTAAAATGACAAAAGAAGGCATTGTACGGTTAATAAATTGTATTTAACTGGAAGGACTAAACACCTAAATATGTCAGAGTATTCAGCAAAAAGATTTGAGGTGGAAGAAGGAATTTTACTTCGAGAAGCCCTAGAAAGCCACGAAAATGTAGAAATACAGCTGAAGTACTTTTGGGGAATGCAAATTGGCAACATAATTTTCAAATTCTTTTCAAATTCAAATTCCAGCTTCTGTCGAGAGCTGATGTACAGTACATAAGGTGCACTTTGGGTAGCATCAGCTAGGAACATTTATAGAAACTCTTTTTTTTAATCCATTGAAAAAGTAAAGCCTAAGTATGATACATTCAAAGATGATTTGCAAAATTTTGGCTTTTGCTTATGTAAGCAGACTGTCAGCTGAAACTCCCCACTGAAGATGCGCATGGGACTTGAAACTTGGGAGCCGACTTGATGGGGCTGGCCAGAACGGAACGTTTGCAAAAGGTCCGTGCTAGGTGAGCAACGGGAACGCAACAAAAGCCGAATCAATGTGAATACTTTCTTCATGTTTGACATCTCTCAATTGATATTCTCAGTCGAAACCAGAGGTCTAAATGCTGAGATACGAATGGGGAATAAAACGCGGGGTTCCACGCAGTATTAATCCAAGAGCAGGGAAGCACCCAACACCTCTGAAATGACCTGCTATTGTGAACAATTTACACCGCAACTGTATCCGAATGCATCTTACGAGTGGCATTCAGAGACTAATTTTCAGAAGCACTTAGTTGGTCCTGGGCAGAGGGTTCAAATAGGGCTAAGACTGTAAAGAAAAATTAGCCACAAAATTTAGGCAGCCTTTTACATCTTTGTATTTTGTACTTTCAAAACCTGATTATAATATGGTTTAGTTCTTCCCTGCTTCGTAAGGGTAATAGCTGCTGATGACTGAGGCAATAAATACCATCCTGAAGAGTGTCACATTAGAACACGGTAATTTTACATTTTCGAAACGCTATATAGACATTACCTTATTGAGTGTTACTTACAGGTAGACGCAGCAGCAGACAGCTATGCTTTACTTTTCCCAGAGATGTACTATTGCTCTATGAAATCAAGCACGCTCGTCTTATCCCACTGACTTCTGAGGGACTACTTCTGTGAGGCAAGAGATATATTCATCCCACTGCCTGCTGCCCACTGTATTTACCTGCTAAGTGCCTATAGTACTAGGTGATAGTATCTATAGCACCAGGTGATAACGTGCTATTCCGTTTCCAACAATCCAGAGTGCAATGGAATACACCATTAATTCTGATACGTCTGTGAGAACACCTTTGAAAATGTTTTAAAAGATAGATTAGTGTCTCATCAAAGCAGAGATGAAGTGAAAATACTTCCAAATTTGTCATGCAGCATTGTATCTGTTGGGTTATTTATTATTTCATAGCAGGTACAAAGTAATAGATCAAATACACTTTAGAGACTCCTCGGAGATATATGAATGCCTTTTAGTATACTTAAATATACTGGCCAGCAGAACCGCAGCTTGGCAGTTTACTTTCTTCCTAAGACAACAAAGAGATTGTCACCACCTAAGGAGGCAACGCAGTTCCCCGACTAAGTGCGTTGCACGTGTTGGTTAAGAACTCTAAATTCCGTCTTCTTCCCCTGGCTAGACATGTTCTTACCCTGCAGAACAGCTATCCTATGTATTCTGCTGCATGACTCGCACCTCTCCTGAAGTTTGAATGTTAGACCTGACTTTGCGATGCTCTCTTTCAGCATCTCTAACTGTCAGGCACCGGGCAAACACTAAACACTCCGACGGAGCTGGCCACCGGCACTGCCCTGCACACGTTGCGGCTTCTCCTTCACAGGCACAGGTGGGGCAGAGGGCTGGACGGAGCGGACAGTAATATAACGGGGAAAAAATCTTACTTTTCCCTTCTCTCTTCTTCATATGATTTCACATAAGCAAATATGGGAAGTAATACCACAGCATATTGTTTGCAATATGCTCTCTTGGCCATAGGGAAAGGAAACAGTTCGGGGATTCTTTTAAAAGCAGTTAGCATGACATATAGTCTTTATATTTTGCTTAGATGATGCCTTCCTTCTGCTCGTCTTATTTATTTAGGTTTCGAGTCCTCTTAGCAAGAGTGCTCCTCTCAAACACATTTGGAAAATCCAGGAAATCCAGAGTTCTACTGTAAAATAATTAAGACATTATTAACATTCATCCTTTCAGCTTCTCGCTCCCATAAATTTCCTTGCCAAAACGTTCTGCTGAAAACACAAAGTTTAATGTTCCCTACCACAACACTCGCCTTTCTCCAGATACTTGGTCTATATAGGACAATTAAAGAACATCAGAATGACAGTGATTGTCTAAGGCAAAAGATAGTGTCATATTCAAAGAACAAAAATAGGATACGAGACCTCAAAATATCTTTACACAAATATCAAAGTTAAAAAGAAAGGAAGATCATTAAAAAGAAATTATTAAGTAACAAGAAGCTTATTTTCCCCCGTGCCCTCCAGATCGTTCACGCTGTTCTGATTTGAAAAGTGGATGACAGAAAGAGAGTAGGAGGTTGTCTACAATTTTACATTGGAAACAAACAGGTACAGACAACGAGAGAATAAGGGAGTGGAGAACTGTGGTTCTCTACTAAGAAATGTTAACGTACAAGTCAAGCCTACAGAAGGAGAAATCGCCATAAACAACAAAGGGAAAACGTAGATGTGACAGACCGAGAGGTGCCAGGCAACAATCAAAGAAAACAGATATATAACCTAGTTACTCAGACATGCAGTATAACTCCCATTATCCTCCCATTATTACGAGGATAGCGGCACGTGCCAGAAAGTCATACGCAGTGTCCCAGGACACACTTGAAACACAGCAGAGAAGCTCTTGACTTCAAGGATCCTATATTCAGTCTCCAGTGAAGACACAGGGTGAGATATCACAGATCTAAAGAATATTATATAGTTAAAAGCTGTCAGAGGAGAAAAGAGGAGATCAGCTGTCTTGAGAGATAAGCCGAAACACAGGCTCTCTACAGAAATATCCAGAAATTAGGACTTACCAAGGTTCCCACAGAGAAGATGACTACAGATCTGACACACAAAACTTGTGTCTCTATATTTACTGCTTAACAATGTGCATTTTCACACGAATGCTTTTATCCTAGTTAAACAAGCGTTACTTTTGGAAGGAGGACATCAAGTCAGCTAGTCATTACTCCTAACTAATCTGAAGGGGGAACAGAATTTGTCGGTCTTGGTGTGGCGGTAACAGTTTGTGCAAAAACCTGCGGGTTCTCTTTTTGTCCAGTTTGCCAATTGCAACCACAGCCACGTTGCCCTGCATCAGTTACAGCCTTCTTAAAATTGGACACGTTCCTTTAAAAAATAAGTAAAGCCTAAGCAGCGCCATTTGTAGTGTAAACCAGAACGGAGTTCTCCTCCAGCAAGAGATTTGCAAGGGCTGAGCTGCTGGTGAAGAAAATGTTGTCAGAGTACTGTCAAACACGAGCTGCTTCTTTTCTACTTTTCAAAGCAATCCTTTATTTACTCTTTTGTGGTTTTATTAATCTTCAACAAATTGGATTCTAACAGAAACTCCAGCTTCTTTCCCCAATCTTTGTCGGTGGAAGGAGGACTCCTTCCTTTTAATGGCTAATCTGGTAGTTTGCTCTTGGTTCTGATCCTACCCTACCATTTGGGGATTAATTCTACCTATGAGCCAAGCTACACTCGATCAAACGCATGCACTAAAGAACAGATGCACGCACTGAATGAAATGCCAGCAGTTCCAGCGTCCCCTTCAGGCTTGTTGGTACAAATACACAGGGTGAGCACCACTAGCTAGTCAGTATCAAGGTAACAAGAGACAGGAAAAGTTTAAAGTTTAATACTCCCTTTACAGCACCCATTCTACAAATATCTTGTCCAAACTTGAATCCCAAGAGGAGCGGAAGAAAGGATTTTTTATGTCCCCAGAATCACAAGATAATATATTCACCCGTGAAGACGGAGGAAAGAGGAATACATATTTCACTCCGATACCTCCACGGCGCTTTGTAAAAACAAACCAATTTCTCCGAGAGTTGTCATTCGGCAGCTCTTTCCCAACCTTTCCTTTATTCCAAGTCCATTTCAGGTACCGTACGTTACACCTCTACATGCAGGTTAAAATATTTTACAACAGCTAGGTTTCAACAGCGGAGTACAGTCACTCAGTAGACAAAGATGTGCTCAGAACTTCATGAATACATTCAGCAGTTAGGAATTGGGGAGAGAGGAGCACAGGGAAATGGATTTAGTGTTTGCATTCATTTCTGGGCATGAAACATTTTTCTCTCATTTAAAGAACTGTATCTGACTAGTTTGACATGTTGAAGATCCAGCTGGAGAGCAGCACCAGATGAGACCATGCTTACCAGCAACAAGAAAATGTCTCCAGTGCATGTTTCCTTGCCAGTGGTTTCTAGAAAGTGACAGGCTGTGCGGGGATCCGCGTATCAGCTGTTTCATTGTGCTCATTCTACATTCAGGCGCTTGAGAAGGCACATGCTGGTGAACTCACCCAATTGCTAAGTAGATCAGCGCTATAACAGCAAACTGAGAGAAAACTTTCACAGGAGGATTGGAGACGTGGCAGCAGAGCCCTCCCAACGCATAAAACGCTGCCTACGCTAAGGGCGGTGCTGCACCGGGAAGCAATGCTGACCACTCTATTATGCATACAGGGCTACTGCGATGCTTTGACTGCATCTGTGATAATAAATTCAATAGTGCCGGGGAGTATTCCTGGGCACTGAGACAAGACTGTCTACACTTCAGTTATTTGCGCTCCCTCTACCCCAGCTTGGACCAGGGTCAACTACTACTCTCCCAAACAATTCCTGGGCACGGTTCAGGACTTAACGTAGGGTAGGTGCCATTCCCAATTGGCAGTTTCTAATAGCACAGAGGTAGTCCCAACGGGTAAAGACACCAGCAATTAAGAGGATTACACATTTATGTACAGGTGGATACGTTTCTAACTGTATGCATAGCCAAGATTCTCATAAAGAAAGGACCGAATGCACGGGTCTGAAACTCAAGAAGCTAACTGCCCATACCTGGGACCCGCTCTCCTTAGTTAAATATGTAGTTTAAAAACTCGGAATCATATTCAAGGATAAAATCATCCTTTCCGTGTTCTCTTTCTGTATGGCTGTCCACCCCATATACAGTTTTGATTCTTATCTTTCACTGGGACAGCAATTTCTAATTTTAGACATCTGACATCCACTGGGCAATTCAGAGCAGTGGTTTAACGTAAGTAAATCTGAACCGTCCTCTGGAGGAGCCTCCTTCTCTTTCCACTGAATATTTATCGATGAATAGGTCCGTATCCCTAATTTAGATCAATGAATTTGGTGCTTAAAATTAAGCAGACTCAACATTCACCGGAGTTCACGTACCTAGGCTGTTGGTAGCTTTCCACAAACATATGCCTCACTGGATAATTCTTCTGTTCAGTAATCCTGATCAACAAGAAGCTTCAGCCACAAAAAGATGCCCTTCTGTGTCTTTGTTTTACAGGAAGAAAATTGTAAATACAGGTTCAAATTATACACCTATCAAGGAATTCTGGTGCAAAACTCCAAAGAAGAGTTTCACAATGAGGTAACGAAACCTCACCCTCCAGCCTCTGTGACACAGTATCTTTTTTGCTATGAGCTCTTTTGTCCTTCCCTATTATATTGAACCTCTTCCTTGACTCCCTGTGAGACGTAGCAAGCCTCTGCCGCTTCCGATTAAGCTGCCTCCCCGGAGCGCACGAGGAATGGCACTGGGCTGCACATACACGTCTGCTTGTGGCTAGGTCCATCAGACGCTTCAGCAGCGGCGTTTTCTGCACGAGGCAGCAAGTGGTAAGTCCGAGGCCAGAGGCCAACAGAAAGAGAAAAAGGCTCGTCAGCTTTCACAAACTAGTCCTGTCTTTTCACCTCTAATTAGGCAGCTCTTAAATACCTTGGCTGGAGGATGCCACTCCGCTCCCTGTTTGATTGAGAAGATGCGTAAAGCTGCTAGCGTCAAGGGACAATAGATGTGACTGTGTTTCTGGCTTTTCTCTGAGTAACACTGACTGCCACTGATACAGTCGCTGGTGGTGTCTTTTTCTCAGCTGCCTTAGGTCAGCAGCTGCTAACCAGTTTGATAAGAAGCGAGCTTCGATGTGTCTACAGATCCCAAGGAAAAGCAAGGCCACAAGTCTTCTCTGCTGGAGCTGAGGCCAGTAGCAGCTCCTTTAGCTAAAATACATTTTATAACACACAGAAATACGTAACTGCTGGGTTGAACAGGAACTTGCTTTCTCCCTGTAGAAGATTTCCAAAGAACAAACAATTCCTCAAGACAGAGCAATGAGAAAACCTGCCACGTACCAACCTGAAACTATCTTGCTAGTATAGAAAAATTCTCTTAAAGACTGCATGGATTCTATCCAAGCTGTACTACATTTTGCTTGTTTCTAGGTTTTAAATTATTTTTCATGAAATATTTCCAAATGGTTTAAAAAAAAAAAAAATCAGACGCCCAGTGCTAATGTTTACCACATCTCGAAATGGTAGATTGGTAACAGATATCCGTGCGTGTCAGATAAGCTTTAGAGGACAGTCATGGCAAAGAGGACACAACTCACCATAAATAAATAAATGAATAAATAAACGAATGCAATATGGATAAGCAGTCAGAATCTCTGTCAGAGACATACAGTGCCTTGGGTATAAATCAGTGTAGCTCCACTGACTTTAATGACATCAGGCCAGTTTAAGACAGCTTGACACCTAACTCAGTTTGGGCTGTTAGCAGTAGCATCAAAGACATAATCAGCTGCTGTCTGGTGTCTGCCTAGCTGCTGGGGCCAAATGCGTACTCTTCATCTGCACCTAAAAATAACCTCGGGTCATCCCAAAAGAAAGTTAAGATCTCTAAAAAGTGTTCGCGTTTTTGTTCGAAGCGAACTAAATGAATCTAGTTCACTCGTTGTTTTTTTTCCTCAAAAACAAATACCAGGAGCGTTTTAAATTATTTTCCTATAAAAAGAGAAAAGGCTCAAAATTTAAAACTTTTTCATTATAATTTTTAAGATACCGTAATTCTTCACTAATGCTTTGGCTGGATAATGCTTCTGAGATGATCTTACCAGCCATTTCTGACTGCAAATCAGGGGACATGATCAGATCCTAAGCGGCTTAAGCAAGACCTGGCTGCTTCGGAAATCTCTTCCTATTGTCACATCAACAAAGATCAGCAAAACTGCTAGACTTGGAATCCCTTTCATATAAACAACAGGAATTGGTTTGGCTTTGTAGTCTACACAGACAATCCTTAATTTTGGCATTTTATCCTTTCTGGTTCAAAGACCCGCTTAATTAACCTTCTGGGGGTATGGCAAAGACTATCTACTTTGATTAAGCAATTCAAGAAGTGGGCAGCTGAAGGCCAAAGAGTCTGGGCTATTATTGCTATGATTACTTGGAAGGAGTACTTTCATTTGATAGTGCTTGCTGATGCATACCTTCTGGTTGCATTGTTACATAAAGGTGCTCAGAAAATAGGATAGCCTTCTTTTAAATATTGCGTAAGCCAAAATAAACAGCAGTATGTTAACAGAGGGCAAAGGCAGGGACTGGCACCATGAAGACTACTGCCTAAGACTTGGCACTATCCTGGAAGTTATCTGTTTTGATACGAACCGAAAAAAGAAGCAAATTGCACAGGGACCCAGAATTTTTGTCTTACTAGGACACGCTCCTTGTGGTTTTATCTCTGATCACAACTAAAAGCAGCTTAGATTTTTTTCCTGAAAGGGCTGCCAAACTTTGGGAACAAACATCCACTTCGTAAAACATATGCAGAGAAATTACCAAATTACTGGGGCCAGAGCCACATGTGTCTTAGAGAACCACGGGCTGAATTCATCGTTGCTGAAATGACCTAACTTTCGAAAGCCTCGTGGAAGAACCGTTTGTTGAATTATAGATTGCAATGTTTCCTCCCAGATGCTGTTTTCCTTAAGAGGTGTCCTCCTCCCTCTCTCCCTTACTCACAGCCACATTCTCTGACATATAAAGTATTCACCGCTCCACTTGAAAGACAATTTTGCCCAGATTTCGCATTTTCCCTATTTTCACAAATTTAACGTGTTTCAAAGCACGTTCTACATCTAAAGCCCTCGTTCTGCAGCGAGTTACAAGCATATGCCATTCCACCTGCATTTCCTCCAGACCGCAGCACCACTGGCTGAGATCAAATAAAGCACACAGACCATTTGACATAACCAATAAAGCCACCGGATGCTCACATTAACGCGTCCTTTTCGTAAGATGTCATTTGAGAAAAACACTGGGGCAAATGGTAGGCAAACTACGCAGGTTAGAAAATACCAATTCCGTACATTTGTTAGAGGCCTTTTAAAAGAAAATGTGCCATTATAAGAGAATAGCTGTGTCTAAGGTTCATAAAGGAACATAAAGAAGTGAGGTGTTCAAATGACGTTCCTGAGTTCTACTGTTTCTGCTTAAGTGGTCATCTATCCAAGACTACCAAATATTGCAAAGTATATTTTAGCCCCACAGAAATGACTGGCAATAGCAGCCACGAGACAGCAACACTGACAGACTGTCCCCCATGAATATTTCCCCGTAATAAAACCACACTTACAATCTGTGCTTCTCTCGCGTTTTCTCAAGGCATCATGAATCTAACACTCAACGACTGTAAATCACTGTAGCTCCGCAGTGATCACCAATTTAAAAGAGATAAGGATCAGTCAATGAGTCTTTAATGAGAGCTGGTTTATCAGTATTGTTTTTACGGAACTGTTACGCAGAAATGCCATGGGAAGAAAACATTTAAAAAGCCAACTGACGTAGCAAAAACATTAATAATGTCAAACAAAAAAATGGTACACGGAAAAAGCTGAAGAACCTGATCTAGTGCTCAGGTACATTGCTTCTGCAGCACGGCACCTGGGAAGCTGTGGGGCTCTGCAGGGAACGCACAGTCTGTGTGCTGTCACTGTACTTTGACCTCTGTTGCAGGACCCACTACCACTGATGTGGACAAATGAAAAGGCCCGGAAATACCACACGCAGATCTGGGGAAATCTCCGTTACCTCTTCCACAGCCACAGAAGATGTCACACACGGCACAACCAAGACAGCTCCCACACCGAGTCTGGGAAGCAGGATGTAGGGGATCTGCACAGCTCTGGGATGCAAGCTTAGAATAACAAAGACATCAAACAGTTCTAAGGGTATTTTTCCGTCCTGCTTCTCCCCCTTTCTCCTTTTCAACAAGGATTCGGTCCCTTGTTAGGTATTTCTGAAGGTAAGAAACCGACTCCTCTTCGCAGCCGAACTGAAAAGCAGAAGTAAGAACGTGAGCCTAAGCGTGAGTGCGCCTGCAAGCGTGCAGCACGGTGAGCCCCCGCCGTACCTAAGCTCCGGCGGTAACAGGCTCGCCCTGCACCCAGGCATTTCTTTGTATGATTTGTTTTTATTTTTCCTACCAGATATTGCGAGATTTGCACATGAGCAGCTCATACACTGCCATAATTGCTACGTGGAGGGATTGGTACGCTTCCCATCCCCTACATCCAGTGCGCTATGCAAATGGTTTCTATCCCTAATTTGTAGAGGTGTGTATTAAGTTTTGAGGCAACTAACCATTCGCCAATAACGTATGTGCATCTTTGAAAAGACACCTTTTTTTTCCCCAAAGAGCCTCCAACTGGTTCGCTACGTATTTAAATAAGAAATACAAATATGGTAATATAACTATAGAGTCTGGATTCAATTTTACTGTGGTAATTGTGTTCCTTACTTTTTTAAAAAATGGGTAGGGCTCAAAGAAAAGCCTTTCAAAAAAAGCGCTACAAACCTACAGGGGCTTATAGATAAAATCACATGTACAATTTCATGTTAAGTAATAAGGAGTTAATGGTAATTAAAAAAACACACGACTGGGGTAATTGCTGAATCATTTTTTAAATTCAGCACTTACATTTACAACGGTAGATTTTTTAATTTCACAGAAGCTTTGCTCATTATTAAACATTTCCGAGAAGGTTTACAGCCGTAAATTGCGGATTTTTCTGTATACAGCAATTCCGTTGTTACGATTTAACCTAAAGAATACTAAATTAAAATTGATTTACTAAATAGGTTAAGGATAGCGTACTTATTCAAGATTTCAACCCTATTTCATGCTTAGACAGGCAGATCTTAATTATACACAAAAGAATACAAATGTTATTAGCATGATAATAATTATTTAGAAGTCGTCCTCTTTAAAAAAAAATTAAAGCAGTATTGTCATTCGTGCAGCCACATTTTTCACCAGAATGACAGCTACGCTAGTCATAGATATGTTCAAAGAACATATACAATATTCAAAGCTGTGCAGCCGACATGTTATCAGGATAAGCTAGAGTGGGTACTGCCAGAAACGCACTGCACACTAATCATTATGTCCTACCCACGGTACTACATGCAAATACAATCTTTTGTGACATTTTGTCAAATATTTTGAGGTTTCCATACTTATCGTCTTTCCCTTTGCGCTCATTAACATACAGCCACCCAGAAACCAGAGCCGCGAAGTGTTTGTACTTCAGTTCTTCACAAGGATAACGCCGTAACAAATTAATGAAAGGGAAATTAAATATTTAAGTATTTCAAAGTCTAACAGATGAGTCGAAGGGCAGCAAAATTTAAGCTTGCATTCGCAACCGCGTTTCCTCGTACCTGACGGAGGAAGCGCAGCATTTCAAGCCTGTATCTCTGCTCTGAAAGACGCAAACACTGCATAGAGTAGCCAGCACATGACGCACGCGATAAATCAATTTATAGGGACTGCATTTTCCTAGCCCACGCTGCAGGTCAATACTTACTGCCAATGAGCCCATACTCTATCAGATCGAGAAAATGTAAAAATGGGTCAGGACCAAAGAGTTGGCTACCGTACAAGCAATGCATTTCTCAACATTGATTTGCCAGAAGTGTTTCTGTTGTCTTGTTGCTCTAGGCTGGCATTTTTAATTATTTCTCAGACAAATGGATCATTCATACACAGAAAATCTGTAGGGCTTCTTGTCGAATTAATAAAATAAGAACGAAAGCAGTCGTTTTGGAGGGCAAACTGTCAAAACACCTGAAAAGCTCTACAGTAATCTACACGCTTAGGCAAACTCAAATGCTTCTCCGCGTTATTTTACATCCCAAGTACTATGACATAAACTAGATTGTATAGTGTCCGCTGTATACAATGACACCTACTGTGACAAAACCGACTATGTTTAATGACCTTTTTAAATCTTATACCTAGAGTCCATAAAAGCATTGTAATTCAGTTGTAAAACACACTTTAATAATCAAAATGCAGCTGTTAAAATAGCATTGCTCATAATTCTAACTTCAGGCAATTTTTTTGTTTTTAATGCAGAAGAGCAGACCACAGTTTAAAATTCCTATGAGGTCACTATTGGCCATTACAGTGGTTTTTTGCAACTTAATAATAGATGTTTTAAAGTTTAAGTGCAGCCTCAGGCACTCATAAGCATTTATTACAAATCGCTGGTTGCCTCCCTTATGCAGAGAGGAATAACATTTACATACAGTAGCACAGATTAATAAGATAAAAAATTTGAAAAAGCCGTCAGTCAGGGAGCGAAACTGGTGCTAATAAAGCCCACTATATTCTTCGGAAATATCAAGCCGTCTGTTCCAATATTTTGCCATTCCCCATGAGGTATACAAATCCAAATCAGATAAGACTCAAGCAATGCCAAAGACATGCTGCTCTGCTCTCCAGTGGCATCCAGCTGAATCTTTTATTTATCTTCAGAGCAATTGTACATTCTCGTATACTAAAGACCGAAATAAACCCAACATCCCTCATCTGAAAGTTTCATAAAACGGGGCCTACTTCTTCCTTGCTTGCTAAACCACGATTAGCGACTACGACGCAGCGTGCTATCGCAAGGACACGTAACAGCAGGCGTGGGAAAGGCTAGTTAAAAAGCACCACGTCTCGCTGTAGTTTAACACGACGCTTGCACGAAGCAGAACACAGAGGAAATCAAATTGCTTAAGCAAAGGGAACCCAAGCAGTCTTACACCCTTTCGCTTTGTATTAGAAAGACAGCTTAGAAGCCAGGCTGCCAAAGACATTAGGCAAGGTAAAGCGCAATTCTTGTAAAACAGCACACGCAACGTGGCGTTATGATTAAACTGCAGAGGTACTTGTTATAACAAATCACTTTGTAAATCAAATAAACTACAGCATAAAAAAAGAACATAAAATCATTTCTGCACCCTTGTGATGCCAATAATTTTTAAAGCGTGGCATTAAGAACAGGAAGTCAGAAGGAAACCAATCAGTAATTTTTAGGAAGATTTCTCCCCAAGATAAACCACATTTATTATTTACACGAGTATTTGTACGACTCTCCTCCTGAGCAGGGTCGGGAACTGAAGACAAAAAAGAGATGCGGTTTCCTTCTCATTTTTCTTCAAGAACGCTGTCATATTAACATTGAATAATTAGTAAAAACTGGAATACACTGGTGTAATATTACCTTTTGCCAAATTGCATTAATCAAAAAGTGAGCCCACTGCAATCAAGTAATTAAGTGTAAAAAAACTCGGCATATTTGCATAGCATATCTTCCCAGGATTGTTTGCTGTACCACCGGTGGTTTTTAATTCTGGGGGCTTTTTTTTGTTTTCCCTTAGTTGTAGAGATGCCAAGCAAGAAGGCGAGTAAACGGGAGTACAACAGCCGAGGCGTAGCGGTGAAAAAAAAGTGCCCAAGACCGGACGAGGAATGGCAGGCTAGAGTCTGACAGCCACCTTCCCTACTCTGAGTACGCACACAATAAAATAAATCCTGCTTGACCTCCTCGGGAAACCAGACTATTGTTCACCAGGAGAAGTAGTAAACACGGCTGCTTAATTACACACGCGCAAGCGCTCCGGTACATCGGGCTTCTGGTAGAAAAATAAGGAGTTTCTTGTTCCGGTGGGTTTCTTTCAGGGGGGAAAAGAAAAAAAAAAATTGTATAAATAGTAAAGATCATTTCAGGTATGTATTAAACCGGGTGAAGTCGGAAAGAGCTCCTTTGTATAATGTCACAAAGCAACCTTTAATGCTAATAGAATAAATGCACACACAGTTATTTTTACAGTCTTTTGTCTCCCAAGTTTATTTTCGAGGTGAGCAAAGACTTCTTTTCCAGACCAGCACCTAAACTCACAGAAGCACCACGCCAAAAAATTATTAATTGGGAAGATGAGTTTTATTACAAGAACGGGGATTTTTGCCAATTTTGTTTGTTTGTTTGTTTGTTTGTCGGAACAGCGTCTGTATAGCGTGGCTTCTTCCACCAGTCTATCCCAGGCTAGCTGTGAATAGTGCCCATTTTGAGATTAGGAGATTAGGTTATTCATCACTTGAGATGCTCCCTGCTGTGCCGCTACTATCAGAGCGCAGCCAAATCAAAACATCTCTGGAAGGCATTTCAGAATAATTGAATGCATCATAATTTCCCTATTAATACATATCTCATATTACAGATTATGCATGAAATGTTCACATTATCTGTTACTTTTTGTTAACGTCTTGCTCCTTGCCAGTAAATTTAATACACAGAGTGAATCAGCATGCCGTGATGAAGGGATAGGTTACTGATAGCCATTTTTTCAGGATTCAGTAGAAAATTAAAGTAAATCGATCATTTTATAGCCCCACTGGAATGTCTACAAGGGCATGTTGCTAAGCAAATGGTAATTTAAATGTACTGTGTAATTTTTCTGAGCAATTTACTGAAAGCAGGTTTTATTTCTCACTTACTTAATATCAGATGCTCTTTATCTGTTAGTGCATGATGTATCAGTTATAGAAAAATTATTAATCTAAGGTTTAATCAAATGGCAAATATACAGTCATTTGACAGCTAGTTGTATACATATTAGGATGTCTTAATTCACGTGAATTACGGTAACATCACTCGCTATTATCCTAAAAGACACAAGATGATTAAATTACATACATAAAAAACACAGTAAGTTCCAGGTAAGTCGGCATAAATCCTAGAGAAACACTAACCCAGCTGTCTATTATATTTCACAAAAGCCAGTAATGCTTGTCATTTACACTTTAGTTTATTTTTTGCACGAACAGGTCTACTCTTTCAAAAGTTATCTAGCAACTGAAAACACAGCCCCCGTTACGGCACCTACAGAAATCACCCAAAGCAAAAGGGAACTTGTGAAAATGAAAATTGGGACGGGATTAAAAAGATGTCATGAACGTTTCAAGGCGATTAATTACCAGCTGGATGGGAGCTGTGCCCAATTTATTTATTCGGTGCGCACATCCTGCTTTCAACAAAGAATATTTAACGTATACCTCAGGTAACTCCTAGCCCTTATTCAGGCAAAACGCCAGTTGGCTTTCAGTGCAAATTTTGCCTCGAAGGCAGAAGGATCAGGTTCATTAGAGTATTTTAACTTCAAGAATTATTCCAAGTATGCGAATAGTTTAAAAAACCAAGTAAGGCCAGTAAAAAATAATCTCCCTCTTTCCCCCCACCTCCCAGCTCTGAAACGTGCTTGATGACAGCCTTCATTTTTATGAAATACAAAGAAGTCTCCATTTATCCTTCAAGTTCCTCAGAATGAATGTTGGGTCCTCCTACTGCTGATGCACAAAATGTATTATTGTCATTAATGAAAAAGTTAATGGGCCATTTTCTTATATATCAATTTACATTTTACAATTTGAGTATACAAATGATATGTACAGCAGAGAGCTGATTATTTTTGCTCAAGGAAATAGTTTTAATGTGTTTTATGGACATCAAATGTTGTGAATAATGATGCATCCACAGAATGCAAATAGGATGACAGTTCTTGCGCTGTGATCAACAGTCCTTGGATAAAAGGTCTGCAGTGACAATAATATTCTATGGAGGGTCTGAACAGTAAAAAATGGGAAACAAGAGGATACCATGATGTTCAAAATGTACATCGGGAGATAGATTCAAAATCGTCACTAACATCATTATTTCACAAGTACAGTGTAACGGCAATTTACAAGTGAAATACACTCCGAGATCCCATTTAATACAGCGGTGTTTCACAGCAAATGGATCGTCTAGCCTTTTTTAATAGCTTTTTTCTCAGGTTGAAACTTTTGTTTTTAACCAAATATGCTTATCTAGTGCGTGCCCTGTGTTGCAGGAGGCCAGCAAAAATGTATGAGTGGCGTCTCCCAGATCTATTCGAATGTTAATCTCACCAGACAGCCTGTGCAGGTAGGAGTGACCACACCACATCTCTTCTCTGCCGCGGCACTCAGAGCAGGGTGCCGTCGCTCAAAAGACCGAGGGCGGCCCCAGCACCATCTCCGTAAAAGGCCGCTTTTCCGAGAAGAAGAATTTTACAAATTCCCAACAGGAGGTCCCCGAAGGGGAATGACTGCATCCGTAGGATTGAAGTGGTCGATACTTCTGGGACCTAAACTCACACTGATTCAAATGCAGGTGACTCTATCTAGTAGAGGAAAGACTTAGAGGCGCTCTACCTAGTAAGAGAGATGAAGCGCACCCCAGTTATGCGTACCACGATTCTCCACTGCACTCACAAGGAAAAATTCACACAATGTATTTGGAACACATCTGAAAAAGAAGGTACAAGACGCGTGATCAGACAGAACCAAAGCATTAAAGTGTCTCCTCCCATGGCACTGTACTTATTTTCACCAGGGCACGTTTGTAGATTGTTACCAGACCTGCAAACTGTTTTCTAGAGTTTCTTACTACAGCTATAAAAGTAGGTGCAATTACTGCAGTTTTTTTAAATTACTGCTTATGCCAGAGCAATCCGTGTTAAATTGCAACACAGGATTTTTATTTCTTTTCCCCCCAAACCCAGTGCTGATAAACAAACTGCGCTGCGCCAGCACTCCTCAGGTAGTTTCAGATTTCAAGATACACTACGGTTACAGTGGCCTGTGGAAATCAATCTTAACCCATGGTATTAGAAACAGTTACCCAAAAGATATTCAGTTCATAAAGGAGGCGGGGGAAGTGAGAACAGATGTTGTGGTGTGGTTCACCTTTGCCACGTGCGCTGTGTGCAGTGCCCCGTAACTACTGGCTATGTCAGCTGTAAAAGAGAAAGAGTACCGGGCTCCCAGAGACTTTTTTAAAAGGCGTTTTAAAAAAGTAGAAAGCACAAGTGGCCTGCAAGCATAGCTAAAGCAGCACGATGGTCCTCTAAAGGCTCAAATGGTGCCAACAGACAACTATATGCCACATTCTATAAACTACACAATATTCTGCAAAAAACCCCTGCCAAAATACTTTCCTTTGGTCTCCCTGAACTACTGGGTGTTGCACCTGAGCACCGTTATGAGGAAAGAAAATACAGAGTTATTGGATGTTCGTTGCTGTGTGCTCGCACTAAAATCAAGGTGATAACTAGAGCTGTAGATGAGCCAAAATCTTGTGTATACGTACAGACACGGATACATGAGCTCGGTTTGGGAAGCCTCCAGGAAACTACAGCACGCAACTTCAAACAGATCTTCCCCGCTTCCCAAAATTGAGGCTTAAGACACGTAGAGACTCCGGAGCTCTGTCTAGAAATCAGAATCGTGAACAAATTTAAGCTGATGCGATGCAATTGATAAAAAAACCTGGAATGGCAGATTGGGCGCCTTGCTCTCCAGTACCACGCGAGGTTTCTTCTCCAAAAGCAAACAGGGTTGATTTTCCTTTAGGCATCTCCCAGCTACCCCTTACGCCGGAACAAGCGCACGGGGCTCACTGGCGGCACTTTCAGTTTGCGTTCATGTAGACGAGAGGAGAGCAAAGCCTGTCGGCCATGTTTCACGGTCTCTCTGCAGCCACAAATTGGGTAGCAAACATTTGTCACTACTGATCCTTGCTTTTAGGAGACCAATGCTGATTATTCCACATTTGCAACAGCGTAATTCTGATGAAGTCTATCTGGTCACATCAACAACATAAAAGCATTTTTTAGGCTAGCGCTGGGGAATCTAATTAAGCATGAAGCAAACCATCAGCATTTTGGATGCCGTGGAACCTCTTAACAAATACTCAGTTTCTGATGCTAACCGTTATGCTAAATCTCTACAGTGTTTTAACAGCTTTACACACACAACACTATACTGGAAGCGTTTTAACTATACTTTCAGCCGATCATCTCTACGGAGCCAATATTACATGAAGTGACAATTCACTGCCATCACCCTGTTCCTTTAATTAGCATATCTAATTTCTTCCCAACCTCCTTCCAAGAAAACAAAGCTTCCGATCAGAGGCGAAGGGCTCATCTGTACAGCACAAACCCAGCCTAGAGTAACTGCCACAAAAAAAGGCAGCTGTTTGCTTTGAGCTCAGGATGGTGGTTGTAACACATCTGCGTGGATCCCGTCTCCAGTCTAAGAGGGAGACGCTAAAAGTTAGGGTTTCTCACGTGAAAAGAACGTGAAGATTTCACGCCACTTGCAGAGACCTCATCGGGGTTGTTCTGTGCGCAGCACTAAGGCAATGCAGCCAGGGCAGGGAGAGCAAAACATGCATTTTAGACTCACAGGAAGAACACAAAGAAGAAACGAAACATCCCCCTCAAAGTAATCCAAGTTAATAAAACAAAACCATAATTCTCCTAAACATGACAGGTACAATCTTCTTTTTTTTCTGTTAAGTTAGCAATCCATCCTGAAAAATATAACAAACATCCTGCTGCACGTTGATGCATTTTGTAACAGTACAGAATCCTTCACTAGCAAAAACACTTGGAATTTGTAATCAAGAGTAAGATTTACTGTATTTTAGGATACATGCATTGAAATGCAGCTTCTCTGAAAAATACTAATAATTCTCTTTTTTATCATTCTGTATCAAACTGTAAGCTAACTGTGTCAGGGAAGCTGAAAAAACCCAGGAAAATCTGATGAACAGCTTCCTGCAAACAGAAGAGGTTTCTGGCTTCAACTTCAACTTGATAGCTAATATTGATCAAATTGCACTCCTGATCACAAAACCATACATCTCACTGATAATAAATGGCAGGGTATACAGACATTCTGTATGTACATATTTCCTCCAAAGACATTAGGTATTAAGAGGATTTTGCTTTTAAACATATGGTAGAGTGTTTTGATGAATAAGGATAAATACCGGTTTGCCTGTGTTGGAATGAATATTCGGACTGCAGGTCACCTTTACGTTTACAAAAATACGAACAGCATATATTTATTTTCAGTTACCTGTTTCTTGTTGTTTACTACTGTCGTGGTTTAATCCCTAAACTGTTAACTTCCTAAACAAGATCACAGCGTGTTGGATAATACACAAAAAACATCGCTAGAGATTAAAACTAGTAAAGACAGTGCTAGCCTAAATAAAAGGAATCATTTTGTGTAACTTTTTTTGGCACAAAAAATTATTTTGAGCATAATCTTTCTCGTACCTAATACGCCAAATATGTTCAGCTGTGAGGTGGAAAGATGCGATTCAAATTCATGAAGATAAACTCATTGTTTTGAAAAACACGGATAAAAGAGCATGCAAACAGCAGGCTACGATTGGTATCTCGATTCTAGAAACTGATCACTAAAAGCGAGCAGCTAGGCTTGGCCAGATAGTTACACGTTAGCCAAAACGCCAGGCTCATTCGCCGACAAGCTGAGAAGTCAACGACAACACCAAAGCGTTCTGCAATTCCTGTGCTCCAATAATCAGGATACGGTTCTTGAAGGTTTAAGTCTAGTAAGTCAGCGTCCGAGGTGTACCAAGAGATCAGTTCTGGTTTGCTGATGTCCAGCTCAATGCCCGATTCACTGCAACCTGCCTCTCCCTTCAAAGTAATCTAATTTAACATTTTGCCAATGGAAGTCACTGAAAACCGGCAGCCTTTTCTTGGGAGCGCTAAGCGATCTCACTGGAGGAGCTGGTTCATCACTGTTGCTTCTTACGAAGCCTTAAGAGATGTGCTTCCCTGGAGCAGCACTAGTTTGTACAGATACCCTGCTTAATCTCCACAGTTGTACAAGTGGAGTAGTAATTTTTGAACAATGTATTTACTTAATTATGCCAGTGGGTATCATTTGCACATTTTGCTTTTTGTGGCAATCATCTACTTCATTTTAAAGGTGTAAAAATTGAACCTCGTGAAGGTTAAACGGCTTGTCAAGAATTACTGTAATCCTGATTCTGACACTAACTAGCTGTGCCAATTTGGATTTGTCACTTCGTTTCTCCAAGCCGCTCCTTCCCCATTTGTAATGTCACTTCCAAACTTTATTTAGTGGCAAAGTGCTAATGTAAGTGCAAAGTATTACTAATCCTGTGTGCGGCAGACACTGGGATGTAATTCAAGATCTTCTGGCTCCCAGTCCTGCGCTTAACTCCGTAGATCTTGAGATTGCTGAGGACTGTCTTGCCTCTTTCCAGTTTTTAACCTGTGCAAGTCCACACAAAGCGCTGGGGGGTTCTGTTGTGAACCTCGTTAAGAAAAAAATATTTCTGCCAATTTTAAAAGACTTTTACTTCTGGATACTCACTGAAAAAACACAAGTTTTTAACTAGAGAAATAGAACACCAAAATATTTTGGCCAGTCCTGTTCATTAGGAGTACAAAAACACAGACAGAAAGACAGAGAAAACCTAAACGGGAATTAAAGGCTGATGTTTTAATTGGGCTGGGAGGTAAAAAGTAGGAAGATACGACCCGTAGCTGTGTTGTTTATTAAAGTTCTCATCTTCCTGCCTTAGGTGAAAATTATGGTGCGACCTCCTTGCAGATTTTCACGTTTCCAGCTATCTTGCAGGAAGCCACATTGATCTTTAAGCACCGAACAACTCAGGATGCCGAATTACAGCCAGAACCCAGGGCTCGTTTGTTCCACACAGGGTTATTGCCACTTTTTGATAATAAGTTTTAATTGGGTTGCAAACTTCTTCTGGCTCACGTTTTCCTCCTGACCTCCAAGTAACCAAACTAACACGTCATACGTGTGTGGTCTGCACTACTACCGTGCAAATCTGGAAAACAATTTCCGTGTGTGTTTCCAAAAAATCAGCTGCTTTGGGACTGTGAATTTGCACAAGGAAGCACCGGTATTGATGAGATCTAGCAGTAACAATCCTCTGCACAAGGCCAGCGGTCAAGCAAGGACAAGGCTCTTTCTTTCCTCTGCAAAGCTCAGCCATCTCTCAAATCTACTCTCCAGACTAGCTATATTTTGCAATATCAGAAGTACGTATGAGCCGGCAGGGAAGAAGCCAAGGGCCAAGGCCAACTGTACAAGATTCAACACGGCTCAGTGCCGGGTCCCGCACTTGGGTTATAACAACCCCGTGCAAAGCTACAGGCTTGGGGAAGAGTGGCTGGAAAGCCACCTGGTGGAAACGGACCTGGGGGGTGTTGGTTGACAGCCGGCTGAATATGAGCCGGCAGTGTGGCCAAGAAGGCCGACAGCATCCTGGCTTGTATCAGAAATACCGTGGCCAGCAGGACTAGGGAAGTGATCATCCCCCTGTACTCGGCCCTGGGGAGGTTGCGCCTCCAGCGCTGTGGTGCTGCAGCGTGCCCAAAGAGCAGCAAAGCTGGCGCTGGGTCTAGAGCACAAGTGTTAGGAGGAGCGGCTGATGGCACTGCGGTTGTTTAGCCTGGAGAAAAGAAAGCTCAGGAGAGACCTTCTCACTCTCGACAACTACCTGAAAGGAGGTTGTAGCGAGGCAGGAGTCGGTCTGGTCTCCCAAGTAAGAAGCAACAGGATGAGAAAGCAGCCTCAAGTTACGCCAGGGGAAGTTTAGATAGGGCATTAGGAAAAATTGCTTCACCGAAAGAATTGTCAAGGCTTGGATCAGGCTGCCCAGTGGAAGTGGTGGAGTCACCACCCCTGGAGGTATTTAAAAGACATGTAGATGTGGTGCTCAGGGACATGGCCCTGTTAGGTTAATGGTTGAACTCGATCTTAAAGGTCCTTCCCAATGTAAACGATACTATGATCCTAAGTGCTGATAACATTATTTGCCATATCTTCTTCAGGCAGCACCTAAACCAGATCTGGCTTATTCAGGCAATCGGCAAGCGACCTTCCCCTGCTCCGGGAACACTGCAAACATTCGCCCATTCTGTAGCAGTGTCGCTGCAAGTATAGTTGTGACAACAGTCGATTTGAGGTCTGCCAGAGCGTATTTAATTACAGATAACACTGTATGTCGAACGTGTCTGATAAAAATAAAAAGGATCTGGTGAGGACTGATTTCCCGTGCTTTCGTTATAAACGGTTGCAAGTGGACAATAAACACACGATGCAACGCGTTACTCCCTTTTGGTCTGACTTCTATCAGAAGTTCATTTGATTCTCCTTGATCGTAGCGTGTGTCTTTTTCGAGCATTAGTTTCTTTGTATTTAGCACGGAAGGTACCTACATGCTTTGGCACAGGGCTATGAAAAGATGAGCTCCTTACTAAGAAGACCAAAAAGTTCTTTATGGCTTACAACTCTGTCATTTTTTCTTGCCCCTTAGCAGTTAGTTTAACAGACGATGAAACAGAACAAAGAAACAACCATCAGTTTGTTATTGGCCATCAGAGCCGCGATTTGTTTCTTTGGTTAAGCAGCCAATATTGATTTCAGGGTCAAAGTCACATTGCATAATTCTACCGTTTTCAGTGAAGAGAGTGTATTTGACCCACCATTTTGTCCTGAAAGAGCTAGTACACTGCATTACAAATGCACACGATTTTCTACACCGCAGTGAGTTTAATACAGCCCTGCTTGGGGAGTTCAGACATGCTGAAGCAATTCATGGGGTAGATCTGCAGCTTGCTTAAATAGCTGTAGTTCCCGTGGGCTTAGTGAAACTATGACCAATTTACACAGCAGAGGATATGGCTCATTGTGTGCAACAGAAAAGGGCTCTGCCCTGGCGGCATGCAAGCGAGTACAGGCAGGATCACCAGAGCGGGCTTGAGAAACGGGCTTCGGGTCTGTGGGGGATGCTGGGGCTCACACAGGAAAGGTTAGAACTGGACACTTTCTTGTTTGTTTAACGCCACCAGCTTCCTTATACAAAATCCTATTTACTCTGCTGCTCTTCTGTGGCAAGAAGAGTAAATATTAGCTTAATCTAGAGAACCTAAGTAACACAATGGGAAAAAAAGTAGCAGGAGAGGAGGTAATAAAATGCGCCTTTAACTCAGATTAAGTGCTTTAATTTGATTATTAATAATTTTCGCTTATTGTGCATTTGCACTCAGAAGTTCCAAGCAGGCACAGTGCTAGTATTAGGCATTAAACAACCTTCCTCATGAGAAACAGGCAAAATATGGGATAAAAGCATTAATACTACGCCATTTTTACAGATGCTTGCTCATTCCTAACACAGGCACAGGCAGATTGCATACCTTGCCTACTGCCCCCACAAATAGCTACGGCAGAGCTGGAAACCGACCTCCAACCCCCTGACCCGGTGCCTTTTCCACACATCGGCATTTATGGCCACGTTCAGCCTTACTGCTCCTATTTTGAGCGCTCCCTTCAGTGTTAACAACTAACAGTGCCTCAGTGCCTTACTGCAAACTATACAAGCTGTCACTCAGGTATGCAAGCGAGGAAGTTAAATCTCCAGTTTGTTTGCGGGGAACGGGCATGCAGCCAGTTCTCCACTGAGAGAGTCACTTATCTTCTGTGACTGATGCAAAGCGAGAAGAGCAGGGCTGGAGTGGTTTGGGGTTTTATTTTTTTAAGGTGAACTGAACAGTTGAGCCAATAAACCAGGGAGAACGGCTTCCAAAGCACTGCCGATCACCATTACCTTTCTCTTTTGTGAGTTAACATTTTTTTTGTTTTCTTCTGGCTGCCACCAAGCTTATTACAGACTAATAGTTTATGGCAGTGGATTAGAGAGGTAAGATTTCTTCAAGATACAGAACAGAAGCACTAAAACGTGGGAAAAACTGAAGTGACAAGTCAGTATCTTACTGGAAAGTGAGTTGCGATAATTAGTCGTGACGTAATAAATTGAAACCTGCCCCAGAAGCGATAAGGCTGAACTTAACGGAAAGAAAAGAAATAACGTATTTTTCTTTATTTTGAGATGCAGTGGGCCAAACCCAGCTACTGAATCAGCAGATGAAAGTGTCAGTAACTTCAATGGATTTGCATGTGCTTACACCACTGTCATCGGTTTGATCTATTCCCAGTACCTTACAGAAACCGAAGTTAGTTCAGCAGCACTCAGAATCAGCATGACTTCTGCCCATCTTAAACAATAGTGAAAAAACCATGCTTTTAATTTAGAAGAAATGTCAGATTCACTGTCATTCAAATCCACATTGGTAAACCACTTCCTAAGGCTTTTTTTTTTTTCCTTTTTTGTTCAGAAACCTGCCATTTTTACATTTTATACTCTTCATTCCAGGAATATCTGCCAATCATTTTGATCCTGCCAACTCTCCTTCGTTAATTGATTAACTACTGAAATAATCTACCAGTATTTAACAGACTTCTATCCCCAAATAATTACTCCGAAAAATAAATATATTTAACTGTTTCACCTGAAATGAGAAATTCACGTGCATCGACCACAGAAACACGAGTCTCTGTAAATGCTGAAAGTGCTGCTGAATACAATATTCCCAGGAATTTGCCTTTTTTTTGGTTATTTTACCACCTTCTATTACAGAATTTGTGGAATGTATCATATATTACATAAAATGTGTTAGATGAAGGCTACAAAACTTGAAAAGATTGATCTGATGTTAGACCTTAATGCAACTTATACGTCTTTGTTCAAGAACAACCACCACAATGTTACACAGACATTTGCAAAGCCCGTGCCCCATGCTTCTTCTCCCCTAACGCTGCTTCCCTATAAAGGGTTCTCCTCGCTGTCTGTATCAACACACTTCCATTTTACCTAACTACTCACACTAGGTCTCCCCAAATCTTGTACAGGGCTGAGTCTCACTGTGTTCAACCTATGCTGATAAGCACACTGCAAAGGGCTATGACTTCTTCACAGACTCACAGAACAGCCCAGACTGGAAGGGACTTCAAAAGATCATCTAGTCCAACCTTTCTTGCATTCAGAAACACTGCTGTAACTCACCTCTTAAGTAATAACCTTAACCAAGAGACAAAGGGGGAAGGAAAAAAAAGAAAAAAAAAAAGGGGAGAGAAGAGAAACCCCTAGATTCAGTGCCCTCCTCAAACTGAGGAGGTTCAAAGCCGCAGGGCAGCCTTGGCCACCGAAATGGATGTGGTGACACCTTTCAGATAAGAGTTAATATTCATAGAAACGGAGTGAGAGAACAATAAGGAACCTCCTGCTGTAGCCTGGCCATAAGGATGATGTTGAAGGAGAAAGAAAACCTGTAGACTAGTTCCTCATCTCAGCAAGACGCACACATTTTATCCAATGCCTCTTTAAATGCGAGAGGCATTAACGCTTCAGTCTCTTCAATTTGTGAAAGCATGTTCCTTCATCTTCCTCAGATTTGCACCAAAGATACACTGTAGTCTCACCAAACACTGATATTTTGACATGAAACCCCAAACTAATGAAGTTTCCTGGTTTTCAAATATCGTTTGAACGCAATGGAATATTCTACAAAGCCGCACTATCGATGTACACACGGTTAAATTAAGTAGGAAGGCCTAACGATAGAGGTCAGTCAAAGCACACGGAGGTCAGGTGAACAACTATTTATTTAATGACGCTGAAATTACTAACCCTTCATTTTACAGAACATCATCGCAATCCCCACTGATGTAAAAGCCAGGCAGAAATATTCCAAGCCCAGTTTGGGATTTACTTTGGTTTTAAACTAGATACATTCTAAGTTTCTTGCAGCTCCAATGCTTACTTTGTAAGATAAAAGTTCACTTCAGATCCACATAAATCAAAATAACTGAGATCCTCTTAGGAAGAAAAATGTAGAATTTCTTAACACATAGAGCAATGTTTAAGCAGTACAGAGTAAGCAAATTCACACATGGGAACAGCTGAAGTCAAGTTTAAATATATACGCTTCATTTGAAAATGGTACTTTTAAGGGAGTTCAGTGGTTTCACAGACTAAAGAGGTAGCATGGGGAGTCTAAAACACTCCAGGGATTTCAGGTGGAATCCCACTGTGGTTTATCAAGTGGGGAACCATAACCTTAAAAGAAGTGAATTTCTAGGCCTTGACTTGCTGAGCAATGAGGTACCGCTTTGGATGAAGTACCTCATGTAGGAACAAAAAAAAAAAAAAAATTCCACGTAGAGAAAGAACTCCAAGTACTGCTGCAAGATTACCGCAAAGCCAAGGCAGGCCTGCAACTAGACTGGAGATCCATGTTCTCTGACAGCACTTCACGGAAAATAAGAATGCAGTGTCCTAAAGGAAATGATAAACGTATGCTTCGCTACTCAAAGAATGCTACTACATGAGAATATAATACAGTCAGCGTAGTAGTTGGAAAGAATATTCTTGGAAACACACGTTTTGGATGTTCCGTTCCTTCTAAAATAAAAAGCCGTTAGCCCTCGCACACTAGTTTTATATTCTAGCACTTTCCTCTAGGAACGCATATTCTCATCTTACTTTACCTGTGGTTCCAATTTGCTGGAACGTATTTAGAAACGTTGCTCTACTAAAAGAGTCATCTTCCTGCTTAATAAATACAGTTTGAGATGTTATCAATACTTTGTATAAAAACTATAATTAGAGAGAGTCAACAAAGTGTGACTTGCTAGAACAACCAGTTTCAGGTACTATATCTGCTGAGGATGGATGGACGGACGGACGGATGGATGGATGATGAATGGGTATTAAGAACTGACTCATCTGGACACCCCCTTCAGACCAAAATCCCCACAAAGAGACCCAACATCGTGGCACGGCCGTGGCCGGGATGCAGGCACCATCCATCGTCCAGCAGCTACATGAAGCCACTGAAGGGCTGCTGAAGTTCCTCGGGTGAATTTTTCTGCTGATATGTTTACATTGCAGGGTAAAGTTGTAGCAATTTTAACAGTAATCACTGCAGAATTCTCATGGCAAAACCTGCACAGATTACAACCCTATATTCTTTATTATCAGCTTCGATCACAGCAGTAACTGTCATTTTGCGTTACATGGAAAAAACGTTTGTCCTATTCATGCCTCTATACAGCTTAATACATTCAACCGTGACTTAGAGAAAATACATATATGGAAAACAACAGTCCAATAAACTAAGTCCATTTTAAAGTGGATTCTGTCTATATTTTCTACTAGCATTAATTACAATTTTCAGTGCAATTTTTATTTTTTTTTAAAAAGGTGATTTATAATTATATTTTATTTTTAATGAAAACCAGTAATGAAAAACATAAATAGTATATCTTTTAATGATCAACACACTGACTAATTCCACTAATGCTGAGTAGCATGTGCTGAAATGATGGATTATCTTAAAATATAATTTCACTCGCTCTGCTATGTAATTTGTTAAGCATTTAGTAATAAGTATGTCTAATAAAATATGAAAAAAATATTTAGAAAATGAACCATAATTTTAATATAATTTTAATTAATGGGAGTGCAATTGCAGTGGTTTAAATTACATTCCCAGTGGTAAAAAGCCTTTCAAACCTAATTTGTAAGCCAAGATGGTGGCTTTAATGACTGGCAGCAAAGTTTCTTCAACAGATTTCATGGGGCATGATCCAAAGATAATAGGTTTTCAGCCCAATGACAATCCAATTACAATGCCAATCAAAGCCAACTTCATGCACTCTAATTATCAGATTTAGCTGTCAGTTCAAATACAAACATAACACTTTTATTTAAATAAAAATTTAATTTAGAAAAAAAGAAGACTTCATGTGTGATTTATTGAGACTGCCAGAGCAATCTAACTTATTTCTCTAGTAATATAATAAAATCAGTCTTGTATTAAAAATGTGAAAACTTTTCATTCTCCTGTATGTGCTAGGCTGTATTATTCAGGAGTTAATTTAAGCAAAAAAGCATAACATAACACGGTAGTAGATATTTGCAGACTAGAAGTAGGTTAAATAGAGTAGCAAGGTTTCAACGAGACAAAACTCCAAGTGAATAAATGACAAAACCTAATTAGTTTTTTTACCAGTAATCAGGAGAAGCTACGTTGAGCCCGCAACCCATTTATGTAGCTCTCCAGCACACAATCTATTGTAGCTCTCCTCCCTTCTCCGTCTGCTTCTGTGTACGAGTGCGTAAACGCACAGCCTTTTATTATATGCGCGTGCTTATTTGTATACAGGCGGAAGAAATATGTAAGTTATAAAAACCACAAAAAATGTTATGTTAAAATAAATCTAATGTTCCAAATACAGGCGTCTCCCAGCTGAAATGGCCCCATGGTACCTACCAACAGCAATCTTGCTGTTATTCTCGCTTTCTATCAAAAGTTATTATTTATTAATTAACATAATTATAAAGATCTCAATATAGGAAGGAAAAGCTAGTTCAGGGCTCTGTATGCTATCATACATTACAGCACAATTATCAACTCAGGCTTGGTTGAAGCAGAGGTAATTGTCCTATAACATATTTAATACATATAAAATCCCGTCTTCCCACAACTAAATGAAACAGGAGAAATGAATTACAGAAGGAGCAATTATTATACCATTCCTTAAGAATGTGAACTAATTTCCACTCGTCATTTACTTCCCACCCACCCCACATTCCCAGGAATTTGCCTTTTTTTTGGTTATTTTACCACCTTCTATTACAGAATTTGTGGAATGTATCATATATTACATAAAATGTGTTAGATGAAGGCTACAAAACTTGAAAAGATTGATCTGATGTTAGACCTTAATGCAACTTATACGTCTTTGTTCAAGAACAACCACCACAATGTTACACAGACATTTGCAAAGCCCGTGCCCCATGCTTCTTCTCCCCTAACGCTGCTTCCCTATAAAGGGTTCTCCTCGCTGTCTGTATCAACACACTTCCATTTTACCTAACTACTCACACTAGGTCTCCCCAAATCTTGTACAGGGCTGAGTCTCACTGTGTTCAACCTATGCTGATAAGCACAGTGCAAAGGGCTATNTATAGCTAGTACACCAAAGATACTAGATTCTACAGGCTCTTATCCATACATGCTTATGTATGTTTTCGTATCATATAAGTATGTCCACTGCAGATAACAAAAGTGACTCCTACATTAGGGCTGACAAAAATCACATGATAACGTTACGATAGGTGCAAATGCCGAGAACGGTAACACGCTTACTGACAACCCAAATATTTGAAATTAATTTCTACAGCTTTCACTATATCCAAACACTGAAAGGGAATTAAAAATCCGGAATTAAAAAAAAGTAATTGTTGGCTTGCCTGCGCTCACCTTTTATTTTAATCATTCACCTTATTTCTGCTATGACGGTACTCTTTATCATAAAACTCAAGCCATGCCAGCCTCACCTTCCTACTCCTTTCCATCACTTAATTCCCAACACATTTCTTTCCTCTCCCTCTCTCTCTTTCAGATGTCCATTACATCATTCTTCGCTACTGCAAGGGACTCAACCTCATGACCACTATGTAAGTGCAAAGAAAAAGGATTTCAGGAACTGGAATAAATGGGAAGGAGAGGCACCACATTTATATATAATTCTGAGATGATCATCAATCTGAAGATGAAGCTACCAGATCCTTGAACTCACCATCACTTCTCATGATTTGGGGGTTCCAAACAGCCATGTAGTCTTTGCATTTGAAACCATAATGCCTTCTGAGTTCAGCCAACAAAGAAATATAGAATTAAGTGGCAGAGCTAAGTTCAGTAGTGTTACATTTCAAATTCTCACTGGAAATAACCATCCAAAGACAAGCAGCTTCCCCATTTGTTGGCCTCCTTTTTTTCCTCCTCTTTGGCAGTCGTCTTGCAGCCCCTCTATGTCTGAGCACCACTCCCAGCAAGCCCCTCCATGAGATGGGACAGGAGGATCCTGGATACAATCTCAAGACGAGCTACTAGCTTAGAGAAGTTAAGAAATTCACAACTGCATTTTGTCAAGGTCACGACCTTCCTCTGCTCCATCCAGCCAACACTGGAAGTTAAGAACTCAATTCTACCATTTACTGTAGCTGTTTCAACCTGTGTCATTATTATTGTTTGGCTAAGACACTGTTTTCCTTATTTTTATCTGTATAATTTTGTAAGTTAAGAAAAGGAAGGTAATATTGATGTATCATTTGCACACAGCACAATAAAAAAAAAAAAGAATAACACAGCATATATGATATACACCTCTCAATAGCCTGGTCTGGGGCTAGCTATAGCAGTCCCTAGATTGCATTTGCATTAGTTGCCAGACGTAATAAGAAATATCACGAGAACAAGAGCCATAATTTATCAACATTGTTACTACTACTATTTTCATCACTACTACTACTACTTTTGCTTTCTAACTCGGGCATCAGTAATCAGAAGTAAAACTTTGAAAGCCTATTTAGCAGTTTGACCATGCTTCCACGTCGTGAATTTAGGAAGTACACTGAAAAATTTTAGAATTCCTTTACTACCATCTGTTCAGGTTTGATCCGTGCTTGGAGGAAAACGCCCTGAAAATCATTTTGTTCAAACTTACCTGGCAACACAACATAAAACATATCATCAGCAGAGATATTAGGATACAATCTAAATGTGCCTACGATCATTGACATTAATAGGATCTACAGAAACTTCTATCAAATGTTGACTCTAGCTCATGAACTTGTTTTGTTGTTTTCATTTCATCCAGAGTTTATTAAATGCTTTCTAGATCTGCAATGTTTTAGAAAAATAAATGAAAGCAAGATAAATGAACGAAAACTTAAAAGTAATAAGCAAAATTATTTTGGTTTTATAATTCTTCTGCATCGTGTAAGACCTTTTTTTCCTGTCACATTATGGTTGAGATGAACATTCTGGAAACAACAGCTAGCCAAATCCTAGCAGCATTAAAAATGTTTTCCAAGGTAAAGCATCACGCCAAGAACAATACTAACACTCAGCATGGAGTAAGATACAATAAAATACAGCAAAACATGCCAGAAAATTATTGGGCTAACCTCTATTAATGGAAATATCTGAAGTGTAATACTCGCCTCATGCAGAATGTATACAAAGAATTTGAAGTTTGTTGGAATGATGAATCAGAAACTTACGCGTGGATGTTTTATGTCATTCAAACAAAGTTAAGGTATTTCATTTTCTGAAGGCAGGTAAATGCTGATAAACTACTTCTATGTGCATTTCATCAAAATTGTACTAGCTTGCAAGCGACAGCACAATTTTTTTTTTTTAATGGTTGCAACACTCAGTCATCACACACACAACACAGTAAAACATATTTAACTAGGTAGCTCAGACTGTGCACTTAGATACACCCTTCTCAAATTAACACAGCTACGCTGCACCATCACTGCTTGTAAAAAAACTTCTCCATTGTTTAATTAGATCTTCAACCTACATATTTCTCCATATTCTCAAAGACTACGTTGTGTACAACGTAGGATGCTAAACCTACAACTTTACAGATTACCAACTTTTTCCTCTGGTTTCAAAATAAGATTTGAATTCTGAAAGCAGTTGACCTGTATTCCTCATTTTTTTATTCCTTGAGGATAATGTCCTCTCACAGAACAAATGACTTTTTACCAACTTGACCCGGAGAAAAATGTGACACAGATTTATATTCATACACTTTTTTCTGATTTTGATGTGGACCCAACTCTGCCATCCTTATTCAGGACAGCAGAATTAGGTCTTCCGTGCCTAAACAATGAAGATCTAGAGCCTAAAAAAATCTGCAATAAGCAATTACAAGTTCTAGACAAGGGTGAAGTGGAAAGATTCGGGG
>VZSC01017777.1:673310-717907 GCA_013398225.1 Steatornis caripensis
GGGGGGGGGGGAATCATACAAAATACGATATTGCAGATAGCAAACAGATGCGATAAAGGTTCTCTTTTTAGATCTTACACGAAGGACACTTTGCTAAGGGGAAGGACTTTTCTGACCTAGGAATTTTTCCAATGGTTTTCAGATGCTCAAAGATCAAAAGTCTTCACAGTCTCAATGCTACAGATAACCTAAGAGCTGCCACCTACAACAGAACACAGTTTTTCATCATAAATTGGAGAATCCTCCTAGCTCAGCAGGAGACGAGCCACCTCCCGTATCACCAACGCGGTGTTCCCAAACATCAGCATAAACCGGGGGTTCACGTCCGACGACGCGCTTAAAGCACGAAGCCGACAAGCAGAGGAAGCTCTGGGCCACTAGCGCCGTTACGCCGTTTGAATTCCACCTTAGTTCACACACCACAGTCTAGAGGAGATGCCACATAAGGGGGCACGAAAATTGCATCTTTAATCTTTTCTTTCAAAACATCTTTAGAAAAACGTATGAATCCCTTTCTAAATCTCTCAAGGAGCTCTAACACAACCACTTGGGAAGAGAAGCGAGCGGGGTGTGTGGTTATGATTCCATAAGTCTCTCTTTTGCAGGAACAAGACAAAGATTTATGTAACACAAGGAAGGAACGCCTGTAACGTGAATGATATTGGGAAGCAACACAGAAAAACCTGATAGTGAAGATTAAAGTGCAGGGCCTCATACGGATCACGTACTGCGTCGAGATATAAATGTGAGAGGGGAACATAAGAGGGTTCTGTTTGGACTCTTGTTAGAATACAAAATGATTATACAACTGCATAGCCACGTTCTCAAGCAGTGCTTCCCCCTCTCCCTTTGGTAGCTACACAGCTTTTCTTAAAATTGAAGGAGTAAAACTTGAAAATTTTGTGATTAATGTGATTATTAACGAGACTGTCCCAGGGTCATAACCTCGTAACGAATCCTGTTAGTTTCTTAAATAAGAAGCACAACTACTAAATAATCTGTGATTGTTTGGGTTTGCTTCTTTACCCTATCTTAATAATACTTTTTGTTAAATTTTACTGTGTTTGTTAGTATTTAAAATAAGCAAATAAAAAGTTTAAGCTATTTACCTTATCTAAGTGCTTTTCTAATGCGTCCGAGGTTCGATGTAAGCCCGTAACAGATTTCCTTTCTTTGTAAACGAGCCTAGTCAGTTTATGCATAGAAGTTCAAACAAAAGGTTCTAAAATACTGTGTTTTGGAGGAGATAAAAGGTAAGGGAAAAGCCAGAATTATACAGGGAATAAAAGTTAGTTTAGTACTTTTGGGCAGCATAAAGGACTCTGCTAATGAATCCAACCCTGATTAAAGCGATGGTGGATTTGATGCAAGAAAGTAAAAGATGGGAGAGCGCAACGGATGCTGTCACAGGGAAAGGGAGGAAGAAACCAATGAACTGAGAGACTCCGACGAAAGATAAAGATCCCAAAGAGGAAATTACATCCAATACACTATTTGTCCACTGTTCAAAAACCCCCAAATGATATCCTATAAGGGCTAGGAACATCTCTTTCGAGGATGAAGACTCGGTGTATGTTGGTATCAAAAGACAGCGCTATAAAAGGACAGGTAGCAGCCCACAGACTACACTACTGAAGAAAGTGGAAACACACGCTCCAGTGAGAGACGTGACTCAGTTTTTCCCAGCCACAGAAAGCAGCACCGCCATTAGCTCTGCAAATACACTCAGCCATTTCAGCGCTAAGTAACCTAAGTTTAAAACTGTATTTGTAGCATGAAATGAAATGATGATGCCAAAGTAAAATAAACGTTGAGCACCCTCAGTCAATCATCTGTATCATTCTTTATGGCTCTCATTTATATTTGATATTGAATCGCTCACTTTTTAGAATTCAAATAACTCCCTCATGGATCCGGTTCTGAACGATTTTACCGAACGTATCTTTTTAGTGTCTAACACACCGTGATTTTGTTCCACATATGTTGTGCACTAGCTGATTCCATCCTAACCTCACAAAACATATTAAGCTTAATAAATATATTTATGAGAATTACTTTGTATAGTCCTTATGCAATCAGCCATGCTGTGTATGATAGCCCAAGACGATGAAAACCCATTGACTTTTTGTAGCAAATTAGTCTACCACCTAATCGGTGAACCCTGCTAAGCTTTTGAATTATGACGAGAACCAGCAGCTCAGTTAGAACACTCAAATGAATTATATCAATTCATAAACTTGTTCATGTCCAGATTTCATTAGCCACACATTAACAGCATTTTATGTTTATTACTGCTCTGACATAATCTATAAATAACTGAAATGCTAATCATAGTGTTCTGCCGGGCATCATCATTTAATCATAAAGAGATACATTATTATAAACTATAATAGATAATAACAAGTCCGGGTCAATGGCCGCATATTAAAAGATCACAATTATATCCTATAAGGGTATGTACCTCATACATTTGGTGACACAAAGGTCCATATCTAATCACTTGCAAATGTTTCCCCTCTGACATACTTACAGTACAAGGTGACACAATTAAGAAAATATGCTTGTAAAACAGGGCAATGTCTGAGCATCAAAGTAAACAGCGAACAATTAATAGCGAGGGAAAACATTACAGCATTTGCCAATGGCAGTCCTATTTAACTCTTCGTTTCTGGGTTTGTTTTTCTCTGCCACCAGCAATCATAACCACAACATCGGAAGAGTTCATTATAGAGGAGAACACCGCGTGAGTACTGCAGCCGGTACTGAGCCAGGGCTGCTGGATGCTACCTGTCGGGCTGAAAACGTAAACCAAAAGGTTAAGTTGCCTTTCTTTTGCAATCCTGTTGACCACTCTAATGCATTCTTTCAATGACCTTATGGCATAAGAACCCCGTGATATTCAAATAGCCTGTACGCTTCCTTTTAGAGAACCCCCACTGACTGAAGCTACCCTCAATGTCTGTCTCACAGGACCCTCTCACGTTCAAGCCTTCTGACTTCACGGCTGCTTCTTTTTCCCCCAAGACAAAGAAATTATCTAGATTAAATATTTAACTCAAGAAGATGGTGGAACCAGTAGCTTACCGGCCGATGGTAGTTCCATGTTCGTACTGAGGCAAAACATCCTGGCAAAATACCAGTTACTACACAAACAACTTCTGTAAGAGCTTTATCAACTAAACCAGTTCTAAGCGAGAAATGAGTCTGACCCAAGGACCAAGAATTAATTGCAGATTATTAGAATAAAGCTGTTTTCTGTGGGTCTATTTTTTTTGTAGATTTTGTGTCAGTTTTGTTGCGGGTTTGGTTTTTTTTTTTTTAAACAGAGAATTAGACTAATTTAAAGCTTTAGTTGAATAGGAAGCAGAGATGTAGTCTGTCATTGCGAGCACTTGCACCTCATAGCTCAGGGTGAACTGAGGGAGATAAAGAAAGGAATGTAGAACACTATGGAAACCAACCTCTGGAGACTTAATATTCTGATCAGCTCACCTCCGAACATCTGGCTCTTAAATGTTCAAGCACAAAAACAAGAGAGCTAATGAAAGCAGTACATATTATCTCTCCCATCAATGTACCTCACAAACACCTGCTAAAATTAAAACAAATTGAATCTTGATTGCTGATTAAGTACCCCTTCTTTAGCTAGATATTCTGTCATTATTTGCCCTGGCGCACAATGCATAAACTGATGAAAAGCTTGTGGTGGGCTGCAGCAGCAAAGGTTGATAAAAGACGATTGAGACGTAGACGCACGTAAACTGCAGCACATTAACTTTATGTACCCTAGCCCTCAAAAAGTTAGGTTTACATTTTTTTTTCCTCATTTCCAGGGCAAAAATTACTTTCATTTAAAATGGAAAGCACATAAACTGAGCGCATTTTTTTTCCTCCAGAACATTCACATCCCAGAGAAGAGTTGATAGACGGACCTCACAGTATTTACTAACACTGCTGCCCAGCTACCAAGCTGAAAAATCTCTCTGAACAGTATTACTGTGCCTAGCGTGCTTGTTAGGCATTATCAAGTATGTGTGAAGGCTTTCAAGCATTTATACACATACGCCCACGAAAAAAGAACACAAAACCTGTTCAGGAATGTATGGCTTCTATTTACCTTAAATAGATGCTTAGGCAATGGCCAGAGAGAGGTTATACAGTTTACTGCCAATAAACTAGGGGAACGGTCTGCTTGCACACTTCAGGCAGGATACAAACATCCATTAGGATTTTCATCACAGCAATATAAATACCCTCCTACGTGAACTCCGATGACAGATGTGTGGCTAATCTACCATGTTAACTTCATTTGAGAAGTTGTGGTTTTGTTCAAACTTTATTAGTTAAACTTGAATTGATCCCAATACATTTTAAGTCAGTATTTAGTCTAGTTTAAGTATGTTTCCAGATATCATAAACTCCTCAGACATCATTGTGTTTACTATATATATATATATATATATATATATATATGTATCCATGTAAATTTCACTGTTAAAATAATCAACTTTTATTTGACTCACAGTTCTTCGATACTCAGAAAAAAACCACCCCAGCAATATGACAGTGTGTAAATCCTTCTTAACAATAGCATCTACAAAACCTGTTTCTTGACTGACAATAAGGTCATAACAGCACATATGTTTGGCATATGTATTTCATCAATGGTGATTATAATGTGAACCAAGAATTAGCTTCAAAATGATGGGTTACTTAAAGATCTGGAAGAGGACATTTAAACAAAAGAAAAGAAACGTCCTGAATCACTTACTGTAGCTTGACTTCCCCCCCTCCCCTTATTGCATTCTAAATTATTTAAATATACTATTAGGCATCATATTGGAAAAAAACAGATGTTTTCTAATTATGAACTGATTTTACAGTGTGATGGTGTCACATATTTAAATTACGAATACACATTTTTAGCATTCCAGCTGTGCTTTACAAGAGTTTAATTTGCTTCTTGTGATATGTCACATTGCACCTGCCTTTTAAAACTCCTATAAATGTAAAACATCAGCCAAGCACAAGTATTAAGACATGCTGATGAATTCTAAAGATTTTTAACATCTTCTAGAAGATGAAATTTATATAAAGATTTAATAATGAACCAGCTAAATGTTTATTTAAAATAACATTTACAAATATTTTAGAGAAGTACCAAATGGGACTGATGACGTGTGTGTGCATACACACGCAGTACAGAGAACTAAATTTGTGCTCCTCTGCCCCTTTCGTACACAAGGTATTCCGCAGCGCTCTGCAAACTAATGAGGTTAAATACCGGTAACGCAGTAAAATTTTGTAGGAAGTCAGCTACACAGACACACGGACATTAGCTACAGCATTATCAACGGGAGAAATACTGGCCACGGCACAAGAGCTATTCGTATTCTTTCCAAAACAGTCGATCAGTTTGGAGCTTTCCAGCTGACAGGACTAGCGATAAACAGCAAAAATACCAGCTTAAGGTCTCGCGTGAAATACATCAGAACTATTTGCATTAGCACCCAGCTGGTCACATGGACTTGAGCTTCCTATTTTATCCCCCAGAGCACTCCCGATTGATTTACGTTTACCGCTCACACAAACTACGTGTGTGGGTATCTGTGACTCCATACACGCAGAATCTGACGTACGTTTAAGGCCATCAATATCTAAATAAGAAAAGGCGGCTCGTCAATGACAATGCCGTTGATAAACTATATTTCTGGGAATAAAAGAGCAATAGTTTCTAGGAGAACAGATTTTAAACTTTCGAGTAATTAGCTTGTGATTCACAGGAACGTGACGGTACAGTGGGAGTATATACAGCTATTTATTGTCTTGTACGCTCCCTAGAAATAACAACTATTGGTTTAGATTTGCATGACAGTATAAACAACTCCTGCAGAAAACGTAACACAGTTAATGCACCTTTTAAACCCAGCCTTCTAACAACAAAGAAAGGAGAAGTTTTTGAAGCGCTAGGCTTCTTGTGATTACAAGGACGTATTAAAGAAAATTGTAGACAAACACAGACGCTCCTTTAGGGCTTGTTACTAACTGCACACTTTCTAAACACACTCAGGGAACTACTCATTGACACGCTAATCCTACCTCAAGTAAATTAAAGGAAACTTTTGCACTGCCATCAGTAGGAACCGCAACAGGCTCTGCCAACGCACTATAAAAGTCATTGCAGTAATCTCTACCGGATCCTCGTGGCTGAATGGGGCTGGCAGAAATGGGACTGGCCCCATCTTCCTGCCCCCTTGAAAAAGCACCGTCCTTCCAGGCACCGTAACACAGCACAGAAATTATTTTCCCCAAACTAGACGGCTGTCGTCTTTGCAACCTCCTCCGGCATGACAAAGCCCTCAGCGTGCACACCAGCTCTTCACCCGCACAAAATGAAATGGCAAAGGGAAAAGCGAAAGGAGGGCAGGGAAAGCCCAAAGGGAGACATGACAGTGAGGCACTCGTGGTAATCAACCCACGTTGTAACGTATTTTAAAACGTAAAATTTCAGCAGCTACACATAATCATACCTGCACTTCAAAAGCTTCCATTCACTTAAATGTGTTCGAGAATAAACGTGAGGGCGTTTGGACTACACAGAGAGTTATATGTCCTTTGGACACATTCTACAGAGACATTTTCGGGGCAAGGCTGTGTTACAGAACAGAACACTCCTTCCTCAGGAGACCTTTCAAAGATTCCTACTTGAGTTTTGACATGTGCTTTTTGTTTCAACACTGCACGATGCAGTAGTCTTTGTCATATACTGCAGTGTCATAAGTAGGCAGACAGAAATTGTGTATGCTTTGCTAGAGATGAAAAGTGGACGCTCCGCAGCTCTCAAGAGTTTCAACCAGTCATTAGGGAAATTACTTTTGCTTCTCTGCCACGAAGTTCATCGTACATGAGGCAAAAATTCTATGCTCTGTGCAGGTTAAGGCATTTTGCAGGAAGTTGCACTTCATGCAATACACAGACTAGAGGCAGAATAATGCTTTACGTGCATCTATTTTGTATCACATTAGGAAAATGAATGGAATATTTACCTTGCATTTTGTACAATTAATTTTTTCAGACTGATTTCAGAACTTAATGCAGTCTGAAAGCAGTAATAGTTAAACAACAGAAAATTCTCCAAACTAACTGAATGTCTCCAGTCTTGTGATTTTCAATTGCCAGAAATACTGTAATTCTTATTAAATACTCCGAGTCGAATTTACCTGATTTAAAATTACTTACGTAGGCCGTACTGTACTGTACGTCATACGCTTGCAGTAAAATGACTCACAACGGAAGACGGAGCTAGGATAAATCAAGCCCATTGTGGTAAGGGATCTTGAGTGAAGTTTTACGTCTTTATTTCCTTTTTGACAAGTGTGCTATCTTTTTACCCCGCTTTGCTCTGATTTAAAAAAAAAAAAACAAACCTGCAGTGGGAGTCCTTCATGCCAAAGAAAGGGTGGGTGAATCTCGCTTTTGTTCTTGCACCAACAGTCAGAAAAGGCAGAAGGATGGATAAGATGGGAAGAAGCTCATGCTATGGTAGGTACTTCATTTGCCACCTGTAGGCTTTACTTATCCCAGCTATAACACAGAGGAAACACATCGACTTGCTTTGCAAAACACTTCAACGTATAGTATTTAAGACGCATGACAGATAAATGATACCTAGATGTTAACAGAGAATTGGGGTAAGTCCAGTAAGTCAGAACTTTCTCATTGACTACATCTGGAAAAGAGTCAGGTTTATGGTCCTTCACAGGGAGAGGGGGTCTTTAATTAAGGGGTTTCTATGCCTGTTCTTGAGATAATATAGATGAAATGCAAAAATCTGATCAATTTTATTGTTAGCTCCAGGATTTGCCATGTTAGAGTATTATCCCCAATTTTTCCACACTCTTTTATTAAAGGAGGAAACAAAAAAAGAAATCACATCTTCAGCCCGTGTTTCAGGACTGCTTTGTCTGGGTTTTCATGCCATTGCTTCCTGTATCATGAAAATAATATCAAACTGAAAATATTTCTGTTCAGCAACTTCAACAACTCTAATTTAAGAGACGCTGTAGTTTATTGGCTTTCAATGCTTGAGCAGGTTAAGAATGTGTAAGCAAGAAAGATGTCATTTAGAAAGAGAAGTGAAATGTCCATGACACCAGCAGAGCCATTAAGAGAGATGAGGCCATCTTTGTAAACTACTTTTCAGCTACTAGATTATCAAAAATAATGAATGCCACTAATTACAGGGAACAATTTTTGAAATAAAGAAAATTCATTTTTAACTGTGTAATAGCTTATGGTTATAGAATTGTATTATAACCAGTACAACAGTTCTTACATCGTGTTGAAACAGGCATTGACCGACACTTCTCTTGGAGAAGATGCCTGTTAGATCACACACTATGCAAGGTCATGAATTTGGAAAAAAACACCCCGCTGAACAGGTATTCAAAATTTGCCTTACAAAATACTCAGTTTTCCATGAACCACAGTGTGGTTGGTTGCTGCCTCCACAGACATCAGCACCAATTCTCAGAAAACGGTGAGAATTGCACATAATTTGAGATGAATCACGCACCCAAACAACTACTCAAGAACGATTTCAAATGCTTTAAGGGGCAAATTATGATCCCGTAGGCCAGTGAGGAAACAACACCAAAAGAGTTTACAAAAATTTTTTTTTAAAGTGGTTTGAGGAAGATTTTTCTTTCTGTAACAGGAATGGAGCTATGTCTCTCCCACTTTTGTTGCCAGTTTTTGTAGACCATGACTAAAATCTAATTCACTTAACTTTAAATTTGGGGGTTTTTTTGTTTTTCAAATTTGATTTTGAAATCTCATTTCCTTTATTTTAAAAGGGATCAACAACTTCTGAACGAAAAGGCATGTGAACCAAAGACGACTTAAATTTTGCTGGTGTCTTAGTTACTTTGAAATTTAGCTGAAGAGTGACGACATCACCCTTGTGTCATGTTACTGCACTGAACCCAGCTGGGTCACAACCCTTCAGCTCGTCAGAAAACGCACCGGATGTTTTCTGTAGTTGCTTCTTAAGTGACCTCAGAAGCATAGCCTACCACCAGAAGTTTTAGCCAAAGCAACTACAGAGATAGTTTAGCTCTGCACACTTCATTTTAAGACCATGAAGTAGTCATTCAACTGAAGTGGTCTCTGCAGAGGTGCTTCAGAAGTGCTCTGCAGCAGTGATCCATAGCATGATCTGCCTTTGGAAGAACTGGATTCAGGGTTCTTCCCCCGAAAAGGCATCTGTCAATAAAGAGACAGGATTGCCATTGATGTAAAGTGGCAGAGAGAGGTTGGTGTCAGTAAACCTGTGGTGATTTATCCCTACTGAGGACCCCAAATGTATTGAAATTTCATTCAGTCTGTTAAAAACGTTCACCTTGAGCTGACCGGGAAGGAAAGATCAAAACAATGGTCTAAAAACAGAAGAGAAAGCTTCACTTCAGGGGGAAAAATAGGAAAATGCAAGTACAAAGTTGAATATTCAAAGGCACGATGAGAGATTAATCACTTTACAGCGTGGATGACAAAATGCCAGTAGAAATACAGAATATGTATTAAAATTAAAGCCAAAACGTACCATTTTAAGAATTTTTAAGAGAACACGAAAAGAATAACCTAGAATTTCAAAAGCATTGGTAAATATGAACCAATTACTTATTATTTCATTAAAGTGGAGATGGAAAGGACCAATTCCTAACTCTCAGTGTTTGCCTCCTGGGGTCCTAGATAGCTTTTGCTGTCAAATTAAAAGGGGAAAAAAGATAAATAAACATGAGAAATTAAGATTGTCTAGGTATATGAAGGGGAAAGGAAACGAAACAAGGAAATAATGTTCCACAATTATTACCAGAGCTAAGAGATACAAAATTACTTGATCATAAATTCAGGATAATCTGGTTTTCTTTATGAGTTTCCATTTTATTAATGAAAGGAAGGTAACACCTTAGTGTACCCGGATGAATTAAAATGCCTATTTGTAGAAGCAATCCTCCATAGGGGTCTCTAATAGAATCTGTGAACAATTCTGGAGTCAGATAATTTAGCTGTAAAAAGGCAATATTAATAGCTCACCTCTCTGAGTACACAGACCAGTCCGGACAAAAGTAGAAGGAAGGCAATATTGGCATGAAAGACTGTGGGGCTTATTGGCATCATCATAACTTCCACGCAGCCAAGAAGCCTTACAAGCAAGCGGCTCTTTTCAAAAAGGGCAGAAAGCCGACAAGCCCAGAACCTGTAACTTNCCAGATAATTTAGCTTTAAAAAGGCAATATTAATAGCTCACCTCTCTGATTACACAGACCAGTCCGGACAAAAGTAGAAGGAAGGCAATATTGGCATGAAAGACTGTGGGGCTTATTGGCATCATCATAACTTCCACGCAGCCAAGAAGCCTTACAAGCAAGCGGCTCTTTTCAAAAAGGGCAGAAAGCCGACAAGCCCAGAACCTGTAACTTGTCTGCCTGCGTTGTTTATCAAATCTAACGTACACATAGAGCGAGCTTTGAACGGCAGCAGGCTTGGAAGAGAGGAGTATTAAATACTTGCGAAGACTGGCTCTTATTTATACAAAAACTGCAGCAAGGCTGCTTTAGAGCGAACTTCTCTCAGCCGGTATCAGCACTGAGGGGCAGATCCTCAGCTGGTGTAAACAACCCTGTTTACAACACCAAACTCAGCTGAGCTGTTTATACCAGCTGAGGATCTGTCCCCAAGGCTCTCAGCATTAGCTCTATTCAGCTTAAATCTAACAGTCTCTGGCCAGACTTTGGGGGATTTCTTTTTTGTTGTTTTGTTCTACGCCTGATATGTGGTCTGCTCCTGTGGTTCGCGAGAAGTTGGAATACAATACTCTCTCCAAGTCTGCAGTACAATACAGTGGGATACTATTTCACAGATTTTTTTTTTCATCTCATTATTCTAAAAAAAAAAAAAGTCTTCTCTTAACTATAATTGTTCAAACACTTCAACTTAACTCCTCAGCAGGATTAAATAAACCTGAAAAAAAAAAAAATCCAGGTATTTTATCTGCATCAGCTCTTGAAATAAAGTTCCCGTAAGTTTTCACAGTCTTTGTCCTGAAAAACGTAGCTACATCACAAGTGTAACTTATTTTAATGATCTATCATACTGAAAAAGACAATGACTTTAACGCTACAAAATATTTACTTCCTAATTTTACCAAGAGTCCTCTCATTAATTTTTTAACCTATTGAAAGGGAACATATAAAATACCTTTCTCTCGCTTATTTTGAACAAATCTGACAAAGATCCTGCTCATGAAAATTCCAATCAGATCTTATTAACTGCAGTTAAATTCCATAACATGGCAGACAGTTTCTGTGAACAGAAATAAGAAGAGGGGAAAAAAAAAAAAAAAGAGATGAGAGGAAAAGGTTCAGCCTACCTACGGGTACCTGCTACTGCCTGTACTATGAAAGTAGGATAATTTCTAACTTCAGAAAATCACGGGGTTTTGTTATTTAGGGTTTTAAAATGGTACCAAAGCTCTCTTTTCAGCGAAGAGGGTTGCAAGAGGTGGAAAATTTCTTTACATCAGCTCCTGGCAATCTTCACGTTTCATAAAGATCAAAACAGAGATTGGTGTTGAACCACGGGAAGAACCACAAAAGCTCACGTTTACTAAGGAACTGCGAGAGTGGCTGTTTGGAAAGTTTTAACAGAAATTACAGAAAATTGACTTTTTCAACTCAATCAAGTTGCTTTTGATGGTGAACTGGTTTTACGAGCAAGACTGGAAGAATAGCATTATCAAAACCATAAATATTCTAGCCTGCCAATTTTTCTGTTGCATATAATAGCAGTTCTGGTTCATTCTCCTCATTCCTCGTCTTCTCCACAGACTGAGGCCTCCAATAAGATTTAGTGTCCCATGATGAGATTACCCCTCTCTACGTAGAAAAGAGGGGGGAAAAAGAGGGGCAGCAGAAGAGACAGAGAAGAACACAAGAGCACACACCCAAATACTCGAGAGAGCACTGTAACGCATGAGGAAAGGGAGCCTACGTGAGACCGTCAGTACAATATCTGCAACTCCATGCAGCCTTCGTGGCAATATAATAAATTACATTACGTGAAATGTTACGATTTTCTCATTAAATACTTAATTTTCTCTTAAAAAAAAATTCTTACGACCTACTAAAAAACATCCAAACCTCATCTTTTGACAGCATCTATTCACAAGGTAAAAGACAGGATTCTGCCCTAACCAAATACCCAAACAATTGTTCCACTAGCGTAAGAATGGTATGGATGACGACAGAAATCTGATTGCAAATCGGCTATCACTACAAACAAGCCCTCAGAACTTGTGAATGATCTTTCAGTGTATACTTCTGGCATTTCTTATTTCACAAACGTTATTCAACTTCACTACGGGGAAAAAAAAAATTACCCTTCTCAGTAACAGTTTAGTAGAAATGCAAACAAACCAAATTTGGCAGATTATGACATGTAATTTTCTTCTATGGGAAAGGTGAAGGTGACAAGTAAGGCTTAATCCACACTGCAATGACTTCGAGGAAAATCTTCTGTTACTACAGAGTTCGAACGCACACACACACACACACGCACGGCGCAACGCAACCAGTGAATCAACCCCCCGAGTCCACCCCCCTTCTGAATTCCAACTTACAGGCTATAGAGAGCTACTATCAAGTTGCAATATGATGGATCCATTTTCATTAATAGACAGGTAAGCAATAAGTCTACGCCTTTTTCTTTCATTTTTATTTTAATATCTATTCAGTCTTGTTATTGGGCTATTATATTTTGCTGTTGCGATTTAAACCTTTTATCAGAAATAAATCTTTTGAGTTCTATTATCTTGTAACAATTCTGCAGGGACATGCATTTCAAAAAGCTGAAAGATAAAAATGAGAATGAAAAGAGGCTTTTTTGCAGGCCGCTATTAACGTTTTCATACTGCTACAACTATACTATGGTATCTTTAATACTAATAATTCATTACTCTTCCATAATAAGCAAGGAATGTGTTATGCTGTATTAATCAACAATTCTGTTTTGCTAACTTTTAAAAAACATTCGTTTGAAATTGCATATTATTTTAGGGCCATCTTGTAGCTGATTTATAATGACGTAAAGTTTACTGACAGCTTCTCACTCACGTGAGACCTCGTGAAATTTGCAAGTCCTGCTGGTTCTTTCTTAAATCTACTTTTAGTCAGTATACGGTCACTAACCTCGTGGGGGAAAACCGCTCGACGTGATTTAACCGGTCACTGGCTCTGGGTTTTTTGAAGGTCATATTCCAAGAGAGGAAGATAGGGAAGAAATAAATGAAAGGAAAGAAACCAGTTGTGAGATCTGGAGGAAACCTGCAGAATTGCAGAGACATGAGGAATCCGTTTCTCCCTGAGCCAGCATCAATGATTCATTAGCCACTTGCTAAAACTCAATAATCAGTTCATGAATTGCTGAGTTCAACCATTATGAAAACAATATACAGAATCAGTAAATAATGGCCTCTGATGAATCTGCGGTACTGTATTCCTTTTGGAAGAATAACAATAGAAAGATCCAGAATAGAAGTAGAGGAGAGAAGCAAATGAACCAAATAAATCATACGGAAGCCTAACTTTGTACTGCATACATGAATTTACTCTGTGCATCCAACTGCTTCATAAGCTCTACATACCTGGTGTTCTAAAAAGGAGTTTGCTCTCAAACCCTAAATTTCAGAGCCTGATGTAACATGCTAATTCTTAGAATGAAAAGGCATCGTTTGGAGTTGTTCTGAGGGAGACTGTTTTCTTTTTTTAATGTGTTCTGAAGTCAGAAAATTCTCTCTGTGTTGAGCAACAATGGTAGAAGTATTTTTCTCATGCAGCAATATGTTCTCACTGCCGTGCCTCAGAAGAAATCCCTTGGGGCTCAAGATCCGTGCATGTCATTGGTAATACCCACACAGAAAATTAAGCCTCAATTGACTCCAACAAAAAAAACCCCCAAAGCCCGCCTCTAAGAACATCTAAGCATTGTTTTGAAACCATGATTAATGAGATCATTTTTAGAGTTCTAATATTAGCTACACACGTTTACGCCAAAGCTATGTTTGATATAGTCAGGGATTTCTTTAAAATGCTGGACCGGAAGATAATGAGTTTCACCAATTTCTGCAGCACTCAGGAGAATGCAGGATCTTCACAGCATCTCAGGACCAATGCACCTTTCTTTCTCTGAATTGAAACCCTTGCTGCCTCTGTTTTTTAAGTTTAAACTTGGAGGTTTGCTTCTGTGAATGGGGCTCCAAAGGAAATAAAAAAACCCCTTCGGTCCCGTCTAGCGTGTATTTTGAAAAATTTAGCTTCCCTAAGGTCTTAACAAAAGGAAATTCTACTCGTGGGAAGAGATGATTAATCCGAGACGCTCCAATGTACTGTATGGTGTAATGATGAAAAGGACGCTCAACAGGTCTAAGCCTTTCGAAGGGAGGGTCTTACTCATCTTTGCCTAGGTGTGGTTCATGAAGCAACGTTAGCTCTTGACACAGCAGAGGGCACCTCAGAATAATACAGCCTCTCTCCAGGGAACAAAATGAATTTCCAAGCCTTTCCTTTATCAGGTTAGCATTTGACAAGCTTGCTTTAATGCTCTCATTCTCCCCAAGTATCTCAGATGAGGAGGACAGAAAAAGTTTGTGGCAGAGAAAGACAGAACGAAAAGAAATTCAAGATTTTCAAAACAGCGTGCCAAAAGGCACGCTTTCTCTCCTCGCCGCAGACATCAGCTAATGAGTACAACTGGATGTACTGTGGATTATTCTAGAAGCTCGGGCCAAAGAAAACGGGGTTTGCTCAGCTTTTACACACAAAGACCTACCCAAAATCTTCTGAAATCTTATCGCTTAGGTGTATGGGCTGGAAATTGAGTAACGCTTAAATCCGAGTGGCTCCACGGCGCCAACACAAGCCTATCGGTCCACCTTCAGCAATGCGTTAATTCTACGACTACTGAGTTATTATTTACGTGATACCACGAATGTGCACAACCCTTTAAAAGCAAACTAAAGGTTTAGCCCTCGTCCAGAAGATCTGCCGTTCTAAGTTCATCCTAATATCGATACAAATAATGGAACACACTTTTGCTCTCTAAAATGGCAGTCAAAGCAAATTGGGCATTCTGAGCTGGGCTCTGGCAGCCTTTTGTATTGCTTTCATTAGAGTGTCAGACTCTAAAAAAATAATGTGACAAAGGAAGGGTGGCTGGTGCGCTGGCAATCATACAACGTCTAAAGATCTGAGCTCTGCTGTAATGATCATATGTGATTTACAGAATCAAAGGGTCAAATTCTGCCCTCAGTTACACACCTATTGCTAGGTGGTACACCACCACATGGCATGTGAATTAGAAAGATTATTATATTTTAAAGAAACAGAAAAATGGTCTGCGGCCTTCAAAGTAACAAATTCAGCATTGATCCTGCATTAACTAATAACATATAAATGTATGAAAATACCAATGCATCTTCAGTGCGGGGTTTTTTTATATAGTCGGAGCAATAGAACTGCTGCAGTCTGTTTGTAGTGTAATATTCTGTGCTTCTAATATGTTTCGTGTCTAGTGTTCTGCATAGGAATACGCTCCACAAGCTAAAGTCTGGAAAAGAAAAAACTGGCGTAGTTTCAGCCTGCTTGAACACCGAAGCGCTGGCTAAGTTTGTCAGCGGTTCCCAGTCTCTGCCGTATCCAACAGCCCTGCCACTCCGATGCTCTCCTGGTAAGAGCGTTTCCGCAAACGCTCATTTCTGTTGCCTCTCAACTAATGCCTAGGCCTTCTAAAAAAGGATTAGTGCAACTTATTCTTCAGGGAAGTCCATCAGTCGCACAAGCTGTTTGCTTCGGTATGAAGACCCTGGTACCCTCAGGAATGAGAAACACTCCGCGTTTCAATTGCTCGCTTCTGCTTTTTGTTTTGTGGTCACCAGCCTATAATCCCAAACTTGCTGAACTTGTTGAGTTTCTCCACTGACTTTCGCGGGATTTCATTCAGGTACCCAGACAGGTGCTATAAGGAGAAGTGGAATTGAAAGTCAGCGAAATTGAAATCTGAGCCGGCTAGAGGCATTTCTGTTATCCTTTTTATGTAAACACATGACCAAGCAGAGAAAATTACTGTTGATAAAACCCGCTTCTCATCCGCACTTTGTGAAATAGCTAGTACAGTCTCTTCTAGGAAAATGCATTCAATCACTTCCTCCAAAAACATATGTACATGCATACACATACATATAAAACTTAAAAAGAGAAGGCCGTCATATCCACAATCCGTACAGAAACACATTTCCTTTAATGATTACTTTGACTACAGGCTTTTGCTTTTCCTCAGCACCTACCCGCATTTGCTTCTGACCCGCAAAGGCCAGTCTCCTGCAACAACCAGCAGAGAACGCTGGCATTGGCGAAGTACCGCACAAACAGAAGTAAACTGTAATTGACAGATACACAGATTTTCATCTTAATTGCATGCTCTTAGGACTTCAAAGTTTGTTTCAAAATTATCAGGGTATTATAGCATTTGCTTTGAAAGGCGATTAATATTTATTGTATTCATTCTTCTGCTTTCCAAAACAATAGTATTTGTGTAACTATTAGTAAATAAATGTAAAGATTTTTTTTTTTTACTTCAAGCTAGAAATGAATTCTGACTTCCCATTTGGACAAAACACACGTACGTGAAGTTAGGGACAGTTGCAAAAGCCGTCTAATCAACAAACGGAATTGCAAACAGGAGGAAACAACGGACAAGGGAATTAAGTAACGAGTAGGACTACTAAAGAACAGCTCCGTTGATTCGGACATGCCACGGCACCGCCGTCGCCCCAACCACTCTACGTCCCTTTCATCTAACTGGAATGAACTACACTGTGATTTACGTTGTAAGCGCCGTGTTTCCGTGTCATTTTAAAAGAACAGAATTTTCTGGATCTTCCCCGTCTCAGTTAACACACGTGCGCACACTCGCACAAAACATATGTTAATAACTTCAGACCACAAATTTAATTTATCTCAGCTTTCCACCTGACATCATTTCTTGTCATGTGGCACATACCATCCGTAAACAAAATGGGGATTCATTACCATAGCAACAGAGAGTGGGACTTTGATCAGCTTCAATGATTATTTGTAGGCACACACGTTTACAGATATCAAAATCCTAAGTGAAGGCTGATTACCTTTTTTTTTTTTTCTAAATGAAAGCAGTTAAGTTGGTTTGTACGTATGAGAAAGGATGCATGCTAAACACACCTAAAAATACCTCCGAATGGGAAACAAAGCTACTGGCCATTAGCCCGGTGTCACTTACAGTTACTTGTGAATACATATACTTCTAATACGAATAATTTGATGTATGTGTCCTGCGCCCAATAAAGTATTTTCTTTTTGTTCCCTGGCAGATGTGATACTTAAGGCTGCACATGCAGGCGTTTTGGGGGCTGGCTTGTGTGGGATGAGGAGAGGTGGTAGCCTGTAGCTTGACAGAAACAGAAAAGAAAAATCTGAACAACCTGCTGAAATATACTACAGTCAGAGCTGCACGGGACCAGCTGTTTTTTTCTAATTAGAATAACAAAAATAGCACATGCTAAAATGTTTCTTTTTTCTCAAAAGCAATGAATGCTTTAGGAACTATAAGGAAACAGCTCTAAAACCTATTTAAATGAAAGGAATGTTTCAGGAGCCATATGGAGAAGAAAAAGAAAAGGCGAAAGTAAAGAAATGCTTTATTTTTAGCTAAATCCAAAGCTTTTCAATTCTTCATCCAATGTTGCACAGAAATTATCTTACTTTTAAACTTCCAAAAATGCCAGTGCTGATGCTGCCCATTGTATTGTAGCTTAAACAAGATACTTTAAAATACTTAGTGGATTTCAGTGATGCATTCTTCCAGGCATTGTAAATCCCAGTATATGCCCTGCACATGCATTGAGATATATCACTTATGATATATCTGTGTTCCAGTAACGTATGATAGCTGCACATAATGAAGTATGTGACAAACACTCAAAACACACACTGTATCATCAGTCTTTTTTCCTTTCTCTTTTTTCCTTTTTTTTTTTTTTCCTCCCCCCGCCTTTTCCTGAAGCACTGATGATTCAAAACTTTGAATACAGGACTAACATTTGTAGCAGCTACGGCATTCTGGACATCTGCACTGTTAGAGTACTTTAGAACAAAGTCACATGGCCATAGGGAAATTTCACAGAATTAAAATCCCAGCGACTTGCCAAGGTGTATAACTAGTTTGTTTTCAGCTGTTCTTCTCATGAATAATTACCAAGCAGGCATATCCTAAAGCTAGCACAAGCTGTCATTTCACCAGAAATATTCAATATTTAAAACAGAATTTAGAATTTAGAATTTCATAAATGAAAATAATTGCAGCACGGGCAAAATAGCACAGTTCTAGTGCTCTCACGTACTTCTTGCCTTTCCATGAGGCTTCCCGGAATCAACATGTTAAGAGTTGTATTAAATTATTTTTACAACACCAAGAAAACGAGGCAAATGCAAGGGGAATTGGAAGGTGGGTTTTTCCCCCAGAACTAATACTTTGCTAGCATTTTACTGACTACTCGTGTATGAAGTACAGAAAGAGAAAACACAGTACAATCCCAAGACTTCCATCTGTTTCAGTCCACTTTGATCAAACACGCTACGTGTCTTTTTTTTCCACCACCGCACGTGTGAGCGAGAGCCAACGGTAGTGTAAAGCTGGACAGAAGGAACGAGATGGAGGCACAAGAGACGGGATGCACTTGACCTTGAAGCCTTCCTTAGACCCTTTACTACCCATGCAGGTCCTTAATGTGAAGCACAGACCTATGCTGCATGCACAGGAGAGCGGAGAAGTCTTTGGGGAATGACTAGTCAGCCATCAGCATCTCACCTCTCTTGCACACCCATGGCAGAGGCAGAAGTGGCCATGGCCAACGAATAGCCAGCTACAAAGCACCGGACCCCTGCTGCCCCACCAACAACCCCGTCTACTTCAAGATCAGTCGTGACTCTTCTGTTGTGCCAGTAAATATCAGGTCACGTCCCTGGGTTTTCTGCTTTTGCATCCCCGAGGGGACAAAAAAAACGGAGATTGCGAGCCAAGAGAAAAGCGCGCTTGCCTTTCACACGAGGCTTAATATTGGCACATTATTATACTATTATGAAAATCTTTATTGGAGCTTGAATAATGCCCCGAAATAGATATTGTGCTGGTTAATAAATTACATTCTCAAATGAGAGAGATTTTATCACCAAAACATCTCATGATTAATTTCTAATGTGAAGCTTATGGCCCTAACTTAAAACATTTGATTTTGCATTTGTGTTCAAAGGTTGAGCACTTAAAGTTTTTATAAGAAACTCGCTGAATTTTTTCCCCCATATTGGACAAAAAAAAAAATAAAATCACTAACCTGTTAATCCACTATAACTTCATAACCTCAATTACAGCTCTTGAGATGAAGGTGATGAAAAATAAGTATTTCCCCTCCCTTTCAAAGAGCAGGTCATACCTTCCAAAGAAAACCTGTTTAAAATTTTTCAACGATACACTAATGGCAATAATTAGAATTGGTTAGAAATGTTCCACAAGACATCTTTCCCATTTTCCAACCAGTTCTAGCTATAACTACTCAGTTTCAACATCTCTAGTAGTACCACTGCAGTAAGTAGGGTTATTTCTATAGGAAGCAAGAGGGGACGATATAAAAACTATATGTGCTTTGAGAAAAAGCTAGTAAAAAAAGCCAAGGTATTAAAATTAGGAACTCACAGCTTCCAAACCTAAGTATGCACCATGAGGCCAAACTACTGCTCTAATGAAGTTTTTAAAAAATTGATAATTTATATTAATCAGCATTTTACGGAACTTGGCCCACTGCTAAGATTTGTGGCACATCGCTTTCTAATACGTTTGATTAATTTACTGTTATTGCCTGTGAGCAGCCCACGATCCATCTAAACACATTCTCAAATGACAAAACGCATCAATAAAGTAAGGGTGCCAGCGCGCAACAGGCAAAGCTGCAACTCAGTTTCTCTATTTTTCTGGCTGTGTTCAAGTCTCAAGCACTACGATCTAATTCTTTAGCTCATTATTCCCAAGATCAGCTCAGCATTGCAAATATGCGTGCTTACACGGTCAACTTTCATTTTGTTAATATTCTCAAGAAAGGAATCAAAATTTTGCTTTTCTAACTAGTAGCCGATCAATAATCAAACACTACATTCCTCACAAAAAGTTTTTAAAAATGAACGAAAAAGAAAAAAGGAAATTGAAACATGAACAGAGATACATACAATTTAGACTATTTAATCCTACCAGTTACCATAGCGTGTGTTTAATTGTAACTACAAAAATTATTCCAGGCTAATGACATAGTAACACTTGTCAAGTGACTGAATAGGTTTCCTCGTATTATTTGTCGAGCACCTTTTGGGTTAGTCTAAAACCACAGCAGTTGTAAACTGTTTGGGGTAGGCAAAGTCCAGGACAGGCACCTACCATCAGGGCTGTTCGCGTTCCTAGGCCTGGCTGTGAGATAAAATTAAAAATAAAATCGTGCATTCAGTAGCATTACGACTCCTGCACCAGAGTAACTTTTTTAAAAAGTTATTTTCTTGTAACAAAATAAATTAATTGTTGCTGTGAAAAATACCGTACCTTTCTGTGATCCTAAAACCTGGAGCAAAATGAGAAACGTTCTCCCAAATCCCTCTTGTCAATCCCAACTTTCTAATGATTCTCCCTTTTTCCTGCAATACTTCTCCAAACCATGTTTGTGGCCGATACTTCGTACCCTGCCTTCCTCCCATGGGGACCTGGAGCTCGACCTACTACTCTTCCATTTGCAATTCAGTTTAATAACTTTGTCTTCTCCAACAAATAAGGATTTTGTCATTGTCTTCAGGGGGAACAAGAGGAGACTTTCAGTGAGCTAAGCTGTACAGGTTTTTGTCTCATTTTAATCAGGATGTTGGTTGCACAATTCAATACTGATTGTGTAATCAGAAAGCAAGAAGAAACAGAACACAAATGAATTACTATGGGAAAATTGTCCTCATAATGGGGTCATGAAGCATAGAGATATACGTTTATAGTACTCTGTCAAATTGCATTATGCGAGGAAATAAATTATGTTAAGAGCAAGTACGTTTTAATTACAAGCACAATACTTCTTCAAATCGGGGAAAAATTGCTAACCCCTTTTTTTTTATTATTATTATTATTACATAAGTTCAGCATCAATATGCGGAGAAGAGCCTGCACAGGGTAGACATCCGCCGCTGTTAAGGAGCACGTGTGTGTGTGCGTGTGTGTGTGCGCGCGCACGCACAAAATTTAGGACCGTAGGATTTTCCAATTATTATTGTCTGTAGTTTTTTCCTGACCATCAATGTGTAAAATAAAGAGACCTAAACAGGAAGACAACGGCAGTTTGTTATCATGTACATGACAGCAGTTATACTGTGGTCTCACTAACGTGTTGCAGATAGAGTAGATTATTTAAATCACGGAAAACAGAATACAGACTAAAAAGAGAAAGCATAAGGTTTGGGGGTTTCTGTTAGTTTTTCTTTTTTAATCTAAACAAACATTTAAAGAACAGCATCTCAGGGAGAGAGAGGATGTTGTTAGGATACACAATTCACCTTATAATTGCAAATTAGGTTTGAATAGGTGCAAAGGCAAACACAAACTTTTTACAATCTATTATAAAGAACGGAATAACATAACAGGTCTTAGACATGCCTGTCTCAGATAAATTCAGAGATGTTATCAATCTTTTAAAACCTTTCTTTTTCCATAAATAAGTTTTGGCTAGGAATCAAACAGGAATCAGTCAAGGTGCTGAGCCTAAAATAGAGACAACATTTTACTTGGCCATCTCAGCCTCTATGTGCAGTATTAACCACAAAGCAGTAACTACAAAAAGAAGTCTCAGCTATAAGACCGCTAGCCAGGCTAAAAGTGCGTCCCTCTTCCCAGCCTCAGTTTTCTGGGATAACAGCACGTAGCTTTGAAAAAACACAGGAATAAGAAGCCTTGAAAATATTCAGCTTTCCCTTCAACGGTCCTATAAATACCCTGAGTACAAGAGTACATTCGTAAGGAGGAGGAAAACACATGGGAAAGGAGAATTTCGGTTATGTAATTCTCTAACCAAAATTTAATTTTACTTATTAAACTCTTGCTTAAAGAAAAGATTATTGCCAGCTTTCAGACGCGCACCCTATGTACCCAAAGGTTTTCTGGATACACTAAAACATCCTTCTTACCACAAGGTGGCATCTTCTTATTTTTATATAAAACATCTGACTATTTACATAATTTGAATAATTTTCTACACCTGAACGTTTCTAATTTTCTTTTTATGACGGCCATTTAACATCTGGGCAGATACCTAGCAATGATGTTAGACTTCACCTCACAAATGCTCACGGAAGTATCTGCTGCTGCTTTTCATACACCTTTTTACAGACGTTGCATACATACCGAATCCCTGCACTAAACGGTGTGCCGACAAGACTTATAGGAACACACAAACGCTCCTTTCAAATTCTGGGGCAACCCAAATTAAGAATTTACAACACATGCGAAAAATGCCGCGCTTCCTCCCAGAACACCTACTGAAAGAGTACGCTACCAGAGCAATCCGACCAGTTTCTCGGCATGCAGATATTTTAAAATACAATGCACAAATCCACTAAAGCCAAGGAACTTTACACTTCTTACTCTACACACATAACTCAAACCAATTCTAGAAACATGGAAAAATGCATAAAAAGCATCAGCAGGTTTTTTTTTGAAATCTGCCCAGATCACTACTAACATAACCCATACGAGAAGTAAAAAGGGAAAAGTTTAATAAGTCTGTCTCTCTCATAACTTCCATTTTGCACAGGTATTTGTCTCCTTCCAAAGGTGAAGATTTTCGTCTAATCAGCAGAGCATAATGTCTACCGACTATGTTAACTTGACACAAGCGGAAATTACTACGTAAGTGAGGAATTATAGGACTGAGTTCCCATAACAGAACTCGATCCCCCCCGCTATTACGTTGCTTTAAAAGCAAAAAAGAAAAAAGGAGATTTTTTTTTTTTTTTAAATACTACAACTTCATTAGATATGATCCTAGGTCTACTGATTGAACTGCAAAGCTGCTGGTGACTTCAAAAGGCTCCGGACTCAGGCTCCCGTCTAATTAAGAGAAGTTTAACTAGCACGGTACATCACACACTGAGGGAAATCTTATTCCAAAACTTTTTCAGGAAGAAATTCAAATTTAATGCTTCTGAAATGTTTCAGAAATTCTTCTCAGCTTCTCAAACTAGTCCTAACTACGGAATTCTACCCCACATACTAATCTAAGTCAAGGGGCTTTTCTTTATCTTTTCAAAGAAAATTGGCTTGGTTTCTTAATTTGAAGCAATTTACTTCAGAATTTACATCAAATAAATTTTGATTTTAAATGCTTGATTCTGAAATCAAGGTTTTTGAGTCAAAGGGATTTTTCTTCTTTACAGTCAATGATTTCAGATCTAGGTGCAGCAATTCTGAATATTGTACCACTGAGAGAGCATCAGAATATTTCTAAACCTGATTCTTCCACCTCCCTCTAAACAAGATATTGGCTACGTATTTTTTTATTTCCATGCAATTTCTTTTCAACGAGAAGCAAAACGTCATATTGTTTATCACACACAATCTAAAAATACGACCGCTGTTTTGTTAAAACTGTTTGTGCTCTCAGGTTCCTCGTGTCCCAGCTGAGAGACTGATACAGGGAGACGGACGTACAGATCCCGATCTGCTCAGCTATAAACGAGCAACTTCACTGGAGAGCTGAACTACGTATCAGATTAAAAGCAGTGCGACGAGAATGTAATTGTCTGCAAATACAAATGAAGCAATAGGTCTAGCCATTACGTTTACTCCCAATTATTTGCAGCTGCAAAAACATACAGACAATATTTTTCACACACAACATTCCATTTTTGGCTCCAAGGAAAAATCAGTTCCTCTCTCTTATCTCACGTTCTGGTAGAGCTTTCAGAAACCAGGAGTTATAGCAGAAATATTCTAACTGAACTAATGTCTAGCAGACCATCTGCAAATAAAATTATTTCAAAAACTATTCAGTGAAGCCGTGTCACTTTAAAGAGACGGGGATGATTATCGCCTCTAATGTTACCCGAGAAGCGAAAATAAAGTAAGTTTTGCATACACAGGTAACGGGATGCTTATACTAATACACGACAAATGATACAGCTCTCGCACGAGCACAAAACAACATGTCAAACGGGTAGAAAATGGGAGTGAATTCTAAATGGTATTCCTTCAATGAACTATCCTGTAAAAATTACTTAGTTTTGATTTAATGGCAAGTAGTTAAGAATAAAAACAATGGCCCCAAAATAATCTTCTGCTGTAGTTCCTTTTACATGCGCTGTTTGTTTCTAATTGTCGGGTATTCACACCAAAGTGTTACTCTATTTCTACCAAAATACCTGTTTTTAAGGAGTAAGGCCAAGTGCAGCATTTTGTAAGGCCTTGTGAGAGTTGTAAAATCCCTCCTGCCAACCCTAATCCTTCAAGGATGGGGTTTTCTCCCCCTCCTGGGGCCTCCTGATGGCATTAGAGTGCCCTCAGCAAAGGTGCCCCCCTTGTTAGCTCAAAAGTAGAAAAATACAGGTAGGCATGGGGTAGCGATCACGGAGATCGGCATGAAATCTCTGAATGCTTTCAGATCTTGTGAGCCCTCCGCATTTGCCTCCGAACAAAGGCAGATGTGATCAGTGTTCAAAGCATCTGCTCCAAATATGCAACAGCTCCAATAAAATACAAACATGCGCTACCACACCCTCAGCATATGCATCTTGGTGCACATCCGTATCTACATGTACTAAGCAGAATATTTAATCTTCAGGTAAATTGATAAATGTAGACTCACATTCTGCGCAGTATCACTAAGCATCTCTCTAGATGTTTAGAGTCAAAAAAAAAAAAAAAACAAGGAGATGGGAGTTAAATGCACAGAAATAGGTGTGAACAAGCCCTCCTTCACTAGTTCCAGCGGAGAAGCTCTAACCTAGCAGCTGAAGCTCCGGCCTAACACAGCAAACATCGGCACAAAGTCCAATTTCACTTTACGGAACGTGTTATCTTACTAGGAACTTTCTTCATCACAAAATGTCTTGATCTGCGTGCAGCGTATATAAACTAAACACGCTGCCAAGGTATTTGAAGCATGGGATGTGACGTCACTGAGGACAGTACCTAGGTCGTGGTGGGCTTCAATCGCTTCTGTGCTATTAACTAAAGCTTAGTAACAGCAACGCTAACAACAAAATAACTTAAGAGCAAAATCCTCTGTGCTGAAGTGAAAAGGGGGATTACTGCTGACTTTATCGTGGGGGTGAAATCTTGGCCTCNACTGAGGACAGTACCTAGGTTGTGGTGGGCTTCAATCGCTTCTGTGCTATTAACTAAAGCTTAGTAACAGCAACGCTAACAACAAAATAACTTAAGAGCAAAATCCTCTGTGCTGAAGTGAAAAGGGGGATTACTGCTGACTTTATCGTGGGGGTGAAATCTTGGCCTCACTCAGACCCACAGGATTATACCAGCTAGTCTGCCAGAGAAACAACGTGATAATTCAAATAAGCATTAAACTCCTCTTCTATATTTCACTATTCACACTAGAAAAATTAATGTGGTTCAATACATTCATTTTAGAAACCGGTGAGCACCCCACAGAACACACATATACTGTAAACACAGCAGAAAATATTTTTTGGTCCTCGCATATAACTTACCTTCACTGTTCTGCACCTGAGCTTCTTCCTCAAGCAGCACAACCAGTGCTCAAACGATACGTGGTCCAGCAGCGTCTCTGCTGTAGCTGTCATCACCACATCTCTTCCACATTATCTTAAGCTCTCTTTCTTTATATTAGAATATAACCATCTATATTAAAAGCCCCAATGCTGTTAAGAGTTTCCATGGTTCATACGCAAGATCCTGCTATTACTCCACGTTACGAAGCAGCACTGAAGGAATTCAAAACCCCAGTAAAGTTACTGTTAGTAGACAACTTTTCCACGGCAGCTATTTCAAGGTACGTTTCCATGAATTGCAAGAGAGCTATCAATAATTTCCAGCTAAGTCAATACGTTTTGCCTAGGAACTGGAGTTCTTCCACATGTTAGCATAAGAAAAATGAAAAGCAGATCTTCTGTTTTGGTATCTTATGGGCTACTCTGTTATTCTAATTAATAAATGGAGCAGACAGCCTACATCTCCTTATAGCTTACTTCACATTTCCTTTAATATATCAACGCAAAATTATTTAGCAGAGAGTCATTAATCGAATTTCTTCTGAGAGAGAAGCATTATTAGATATGTTAAATCCCAACAATGTTGCTTCAAAACAGCTGTAGCCATGCATTTTTTTAAGCTTTAATTGAACATCTGTGCACTTTAATTTGAACAAAATGCAAAAGGAAAAAAACCCGCAACAGTAGGTACCATGAATTTAACGAATTAATTTTACTTTTCCAAACTCCCTCAAATAATGATGCTTCTACATATACATCAATTGCAAACAGCAGCATTAAGCAGCGTGACGTTCACTACAGATTTCCAAACATGATGCAATTTGATTTCGTAAGATAGAAATGATGTATGAAGACCAATGTTTGCACGTATATTCTAGGGCGTTCTCTTCCTCTCCACAGTCAAGGCCAGCTCTACCAGAGGTTGTTTATCATATGGCCACACTGCGCAGGAGGAGGCTGATACACCTAGATAACATTTGCAGCAGTCAAATAAGGCACCCAAGAGAAGCAATTTTTAAGGATGCCGTTACTCCTGTGCCCATCAGGAGCTGAAGCGCCCGGTTCAGGGCTGCAGGAAGGCCTCCAGCCTGGACCAGAAGTTATTCAGAACCCAATTCCTAGCCACAGTACCTCAGTCAGCACCTTGAAAGCTGAACATTAATTACTAGTTTAAAGTTTAAGAGAAGACAGTGATGTTTCTTTTTTGCAAAAGCTCGAGTGCCAAGAACTCTCCACAAAGACGTTCTCTTCGGCAGGAAGGCATTCGCTCTCACCTTTAGCGCCCTTGAACCAGCTTTTACGGCAGGGATGAGAAACACCCTGCACGTCCTGCCTGGAGGAATGCTTTGAGCACGGGGCCAGTACACAGAAAGCGCGCAACACGGCTCCCCCACAGGCACTTCTAAAAAGCCTGAGCTCTGTTGACGTAGATGCCCTATGCTAGAAGAGGATCCCAGGCACAGGACACAAGGCAGGCACAAGGTATATACGGCAGATATGCACTATATGCCCATCAATCAAGCATTTTTGTCTTGTGTTTCAGACATTCCTGTGCTCGACACTTTCTGTTAACCACTTCACGACAGCCTCTGTCCGAGGCGTAGTTTCTAAGAATCAATGACCTTACTCTAGCAGCTCTGAGTCAGGACTCTGGAAGTCCCCCTCTCTCTTACTTGTAGATCCAGTAACTGCTGCTCTTTGAAACATCAGCATGTGAAAAAGGTCTAATTGATAGGAATTTTATTCGCTGACATTTCTACATTGAAGGTGGCTGTTGCCTTAGAGCTAATGATCCACCAAAATACGTACAGACAACTGCAATGGAGCTCATACGCTGTACAGCAAAAAAGCTAGACCTTGTGTCCATACAGTTAGAAGTACTGTAGCTATAAGCCACAAGCGGTACCATGCAAGGCATCCTTGTCCTGATATAACTACCATCCACAATCGGGATCGTGCCATTTAAATTTATCCTTAGACACAAAAAAAAAAAAAAACAGGATCCTTTCCGAACAAAACGATATGAACTGAGTGAAGATGAGGCTTCTAAGCCTTTTCAGATCTCCTTTAACAGCTACTTGTCCAAGGGATGACACTCACCAAACAGCTTAAAAAATTAACCCGTGAAGAACCCTAGATGTGGGACACAGAGTAAAGGTATAAGCAGCATGTAGAAAGCAAATAACTCATTCAACAGTCTCCTTATTTACAGGTTTTTCCCCACGAAGGTGTATCACTGCTCGTACTTCACTGAAGCATTACTGTTTCTCTGTAAAGCATTCCAGCTACTACACCAAATTAAAGAAAACAAGCCGCCAAGAAAAAACAACCTTTAAGATGGATTCAAGGATGGAACGCCATAATTCAAAAGCTCTCTGGTTGCAACAGATAATCGTAACTATTAGAGATTATTTTGAAACACTTTTTGCAGTCTTAGGACTATTAACGTCATGTTCAAATCACTCTGAGGCTGTTTTGGTTTTTTGTTGTTGTTGTTTCACTGTTCACAGGGACACGATGACTCATTGGCACGTTTCCAGAGCAAGATGCGTTTGAATAATACATGGCATGCCCTTTAGCTAGCGTCATAATGCCAGATTTAAAACAAGGTAAGAAGTTTCTCCGTATACACTCCCAGCGTTCAGCTGCTCAGAATCTATAGCGTTGACAATTCATCATCGAATCCAGAGACTTGCTGCCAACTTACCAAAGTGGCCACTGGATGCATATGATCTAGTCTGAGCATCTGGCTCTTCACTGTTCCTGACATTAGCACAGACAACAGAATCAGTGGACTATTGAATGCAATTACAGTAAGCGAGACAGACAATAAAGATTGATAGCGCCTTCTCTTTTTATCACACACAAAACTAGTGGGGGTTAAAGCTTTGCCTTGAGCTGCCTTCATTTAACAATGATTGAAAATATGCAATTGTGATGGTGAAACACTGCAGCCTGTACCACTTCATTTACCGGACACATTATCAAATTAAATGAAAAGTGAACTGCCAAAAGCAACAGTTATTATATATTAATGATGAATATTTACTTAGCATTGTTCACAAATCATACAGAGAACAGAATCCTTCTTGTTGTCTTCTTTGCAGGCTACAGATGAGTAGTTTAACATTTCTATGTTTACGTTAAATCTTCTGTCTACAAATGTCTAAGTACAGACATGTGCGATCGGTTTTGCGACTATCCATGTGGTTACAAAATGTGTAATTAATAAAAAGCTCCAGTAGTAAATGAATCCTAATTGCTGCAGGGATTCTTTACCTCAAATCACAGTTGGTATTCTTGAAAGTACTTAAGTAACCAAAGAAACTAAAGAGAATTCGTATTTTGTCTCCAGCAGGCTTTACATCGTGGGTCACATGGTGTGCAACAACTTTCAACAAATGGAAAACGCACAAGCAGCCAACGCAGCGGATTTATTGTGCAGAATTTCAAACTAGTTACTGGTCTTTGGTTACTGCATACCAGGTGAGCTAAAAACACGCAGCACATTGGAACTACACAGATAAGAAAGCGGGCTTGTGCAAATAATCGACTGTTTTGCTTAAAACTAGCTCCTTGTTTTACAGAAGCTGTGCTAATAACAACAACATTCTTTCCTCAAACTGCAGCCAAGTCATCCTCCAACGTGTGGCAATAATCTAACTACTGCATGACAGCGCTGATAACTTTTTGGTTGTCGTGGCCTAGTTTGTATCGATTATTTTAACAGACAAAACAAGGAATTTCTTTTTCTGAGTGTCATGTAAGAATTGATACCATAGAGAAATTAAAAGAAAAAATGGTCTCTTCTACAAGCTCAAAATTAAACAAAACAATAACGACACTGTCAGCACCGTAAACAAAAAAATTCTCTTGTCTATTTTAGATCGAGCGCCATAAAGTAGTAGCTGGACAACACGCAGTCCTGGTACTGCCTGGTTTGGGGTTACATATACAACAAATGCAAACATATGGTCGTTGTCATGCAAGGATATCCATGCAGGCATACTTTTGCCTATGTGAAGAGCTCTGCTTGCTTCAGAAAAGCTCTTCATGCAGGCACTAGTCTCTGTGCAAGTGGCATGCTGAGGTATCTCAGACTAAATGACTAAACTGAGAAGCGTAAATGAGAGTAGGCAGTTGCTTTTTTCATCCCCTCTGTCCAGCCCGGGGTAGTAAAATAAAGCCATTCACAGAACACTCGCTAATCCACATGAACTGCATCCTCCAAACTTGTCCTCTATTTTTTTTTTTTTTAAGCAAACTGATTATAATCCAGGAGTTTGATTTCTACGCATTGTTGTTGTAAAGGCACTGTGGACTAAACAATACAAAAGAAGAAAACTGAGGGGAAAAGTCTGTCTTTCTGGGCATATGCTAGCATATAAACCACAAAAGTGACAAACACACAAATATGCCACAATGGAAAACTATGTGCTGATCCCACGCAATAAATTGAAAAAGCAACATGCTGTATGGTACTGTTTAACAATAGCGCAAAAATAACTGTAGGAAACTCTGGCTAAGATGGTCCACAGACAGTTTTGGAAGGGATGATGCATCAATAAACAAACTACAAGTAGAAAAAAAAAGAATTATCTTAAGCCTACTGAAAACAGGAAACCAAGGACACTTCTATTTTCAAGTGACATTTATTATCACTCTCCCTCCTTTTTAAGTGGAAAACATGGCTAAATTTAACCAAATATTTTTCAAGAAACACAACCATTTTATTATGTTCACATTGACTTGCTGGAAATATCAAGAGAAACACTTAAGCAGATGATTTTTTTTTCCATCTCAGCCACTTTTTCCACTTGAATTTCCGTATAAAGAGACAATAGTCTGTTCCACAAAGCAACAGAACCATTGAAGCCTGGCTTTCGATGACCACTTGTTGTCCTCCCACGCCACGTCATTGCCTTTATCACATGAAGGACAGCAATGAGTGCTGTGGTTTGTCCCGAGTTACGCACACATTGATGGGCAGCAGGCTGCTGCCAACGGAGAGAGGAGGTACCAAATGAGTCCTGTCCACCTTTTCCTCAGTGAGGTACTTATGAGATATCTGTCCCATACCCAGACACCAGTAATTATGCAACTCATAAAACGTAATTACTTTGAAACCTCAATCTTCTTTGCAAACAGATTTACAAGTACTGAAGTCACTGCACAGAGGAGGCGCGCAGACCAACGGGGTGAACTTCAGGTCCTTCAAAAACTACACGTGAAGTGCAATCAGGAAAGGAGTAAACCGAACGCCTTCAGAGGAGGCTAGAACATTGCCCTTGAATTTTATTTCAGAAATCAGAGGAAAATTACAGTGAACTGACAGTCACAGGAAAGAATCCATCAAACAAAAAAGAAAAAGTTAAAAATCCTATCCTTCATGTGCCTCAAGTCTGAGATCAATCAACAGCTCTGCTCATCAGTTAGGGAAAGGTACAGTACCAACCTCGCACCATGAATGTATAGCACGTAGAATCTTTTTTAGAGATAAGCAATTGCATCACAGTTACAGGAACCTACCAACGTAGATAAAGATCAAGTGAATATAGATTCTGACTTTCACAAACTTGAGTTTGCATTTCCATACTTCTCCAGTGTATTTCGGTGAAGATATTGTCCACTTGCATCATACTTCAACAGGAGAGGAATAATCAAGTCAGGCATATACCAGAGCAACTGGAGTGGAGAGATTCTGTGATTTAAGACCTTCTCTGAAGAGCAGAGGAATCAAGCTTTTTTACCTCTCTCTCATTTTGCCATTCCTATCGTGTCAAAGAAAAACAAAAATCCAACAACCAAACCCAGGAACGAAGTCTCGTTCGGTTTCCTCAAACACTGCCAAGAGAAGCACCGATTCCCAAGCCACCCTTCTGCACTCCAGCGTTCCCACGAAGTTAGCGTATGCTCTTTTCCCCAGAAAAGTGAGGCACGTTACAGTCAAAATCTAAGAGCGTGAAATGAGACACTGCCACCACATGCTTCCCCAGATCAGAGCTTAGTAACACCAGCAAGATACATGTGAATTTTAGGCCCTCTATCAATACGCAAATTTGCTCACTGATTTTAAAACACTGCCACGTGACCGTTAGAATAGGTCACAGAGCCAAAATGCAAACTGAAAAATGGAACAAGAAAATATTCCGGTATATATTCCAGACCACTTTAGATTTTAAACCTACTGATCCAAGCACAAAAAAAAGGGGGAACTCAACACCTTTGAATCCCCTTCTGAACTCTGACACAGACCTTTGCTGTGGCATCAGACAAGAACACAAACACGTTGTCTGCATCTGCAAGCCTGCCTAAACAATGCTGTAATTTATTCATCCTTTAGATATATCACAGGTAATAATCCTTTATCCACAAATATCTCAAGTTTGGAGAAAAGAGCTTGTTTCAGCCAGTTTGTCAGAGGCATGAAATAGGCAATATCGTGCAAGATGAGAAATCTGAAAATAATATTTAGTGCGGAATGGAAAAACTGCTGTTATATAACATAAAGAGTCCAATGTAGTCATGCTTTAATATTTTCCAAAAGCAAAATCATGTTATTCTGAGAATACCTTTAGCATCCTAGCCTCTTGGTCAAAGACTGATTTCGTTTCTTGCAATGTCACAAGAAGAAAAATGGCCTCCTTATGGAATATGCAAAATATAAACTTGGTAAATTCTGAAACAGATTTTTCTCATCACCTACCTCGTTTTAAAACAGTTTCTTTAAAAACAAGAAATGAAGCCTTTTACGCACACTTTTATAAACTGAAGTCTCAAACCTGCTATCGCTCTTGAGTGCCATTGCACATTATGTATTAGTTCTTTCTCTTTCAAAGGGACAATCAGTATGCATAAAGCTAAAGATGTGTCCAATTATTTTGCGCGGTTACAGCCTGTGTTAAACAAGTCCGAGAGAAAAGGACACAGATAAGGTTAGGGTTGTCCTGCCAGTACATCCGTGCGACCAAAAGGACAATTATTACAGTGAGAAGAACTCCATGGCTATTTAGAGGGTGACTCAATCACAACAAAATCCGGTGGAGGATATCTGTTCACTTAACCCCACACCTCATCAAGGGACTTCTTTATTTGCTTGTTTCTGCTACGACTGTCAGTGCCCACTGATCTGAGCTACTGTCACACGTGACATTTTGCAAGCATGATGAAGCATCTTCAGAAGTTACTTATAGCTGCACTGGGTGGCTTCATCAGAAGCAAAAATGTAAATGTTCTATTTCCTGGTGGTATTGAATCGCATCATGACCTTAGCGAGGGTCCTGAGCAGAGAGATGCAAAAATCTCCCTTAAGGTACACTTTGCGGAGAGGAGCGTGGTTTTGTAGACACCCTCCAAAAGCCGTTGGGAAAGACTGACAACGCCCAGAGATCAGAATTTTTCTCTGCAGATCCCCATCTCACTTGTGTCCTCTCTGACTGCAGAGGAAGCCCAGCACAGCTAATCTCCTATCTTGGGCACCCTGAACAAGAACCTAAAGCCAAGAAGATTGGTCAAGACCCTGCAAGAGCACCTAGCAAATAGGAACAGGTCTTTGGCAGCCTTCCCACATGAGCTGGAGTAAAGTACTTGGGCTGCCTAGGTTTCAATTCCGTGTGTGTGAAAAAAGGATAACATTACTGCCCCAACTCACAAGGGCGTAATAAACACATTAATGATTATTATGCCCTCTGAAAATATGGTAATGAAGGTTGTAAGTATAAGCACCATCATTAGAAATGTTTCTATGCATTTATTTTCACTTACCAGCTCTCTCGGTTTTGCAGATTCCTTACGCAGTGAGCTTGCGGCCGAACTTGGAATGACCCTCAACCCCAGCCCACCAGAAGCTTTAGAGCATTTCTGAGAAAGGGCTCGGCTGATACACCTCCATAGTAACACAGATGTGATTCTGCTTGGCGGGAGCAATCCCCACTTGGTTGACATCCGCAGAGGATGATGACAGATGCTTCTGGTTTTATTTCTTTAATTACGTTTCACATGCGCTGTAATTTCTTAGAGTCTCCTCAACTGCTAAATTCCATTACCACCTCCGTTCCCTGACAGCTCCCCTTGGCACAACAAATAGAACATCAAAAGAGGACACAAGGGATGCCAACCCCAGCGTGCAAGAGCCTTCTGTAATGACCCTGTAGCGCACCCTGCTCAGCTTCAGCAGATGAGCGCGCCAAGCAGGAAGGCAGTGCCTGCTCCCAGCCCCAGAAAACAATTCTGTCGAAGCCTTACAACCGTGCCATTCTCCACCTCACCCTTCCTGCACTGTTTCACAAAAGGGAGAATGCTGTAGCACAGTGACATCGCTTTTCCTCATTAGGCATTTAAAAAGCAGGACGACAATTAAAATCCTTTAAAAATGATATTTTTAGTGAACTCTGAGATAGAGCAGGGAGGTAAAACGGGTCCATCCGTCGTTCCCCCCCACCACCACCCCCAAGAACCCCTTCTCTATTTTCTTCCTAGAGCTCAAAATCACAGTATTTGACACAGGGTGCATAAAGAACTTCAAGTTGTGGGGTACACTGATGAGAAAGACAAGGAAAACAGCATATATATATTGGACTGGTCCTTACTCAGGATCAGGCACGTAAAACGCCGGTGAAAAAACAATTGGTTTATAGCTAACAGCACAAACGGAGGAAAACCTTAACTGGGGGCAAAACAGTAACATGAGCATTACCTCAGAAATTCACAGCCTAGTCACCCATTCCAAAGATGCCTTCCAAGCAGCTGGTTCAGATTCTGGAAATTAAAATAATAATAAAAATATAATTAAGACAAATACATTTATTATTATAATAATTCTGGAACATCTTCTAATAAGAGTTAATACACATATGATCTTCCCCGTCACGTAGCCCCACGTGCGCTCAAGAAAACACGACAGATCTGCGGGAAGGACACGTGGGCATTTGGAGAACCCTAACTAGTTTAGCAAACACGTTAGCAGAGGTCCATGGTTAGTTTACCAAGAGATAATTGCTTCTCCCCTGCTCTTCCCTAAATCTGATAAAAAAAATCAATTATTTAAAAATTAAAGGCATTTACAGTAATAGCCCTCCAAATGCATTTCTTCTTTCATCATCCATAGTTTATGGCATTGTTAGGTTTTTGGTGTGCGTTTTTTTTTAACTCCCGCAGTTTACTTAGTATAAGGCTTGCACTGATCGCATCAACAAGAAATGAATTTTGGTAACTTTCAAAACCACTATATTATTTTTCCTTTTATTTGTAGTGAGGTTTTCTTCTCTCAGTGGTATTACTGCAATAAGTCAGTCATTATTTCTTTATGTTTTCCCTCCTTTCTTTAGTATTTCATTTCCCTTTACAGCACGTCTCGTGATCACAAAGAAAACAGAGACACTTATTTCTTTTAACAGTTGAAATTGCTGCGAGTGATTTAACTGTCATTTAATCTGATTCCTCTCTTCTGTCTGTGGAGAAATATGTTTAATGTACTGGAAATTATGTTAATAAGAAAAAGCATTATCTCATTTAATGAAATAAATATACAAATATTTCAAAATAAAATAAAGAGGCAATCTTCACTGAGGAAAAAATGTCTCTTATGGTTTGCATAAAATAAACAAATGAGAAAAATTAATGAATACATTGAAATGCACTGACAAAAATTATGCCTACACTCAAAAGGGAAAAAAATAAAAGAGAAGGTGACTGAATTGCATCTCACCTAATCAAATGCTTTTTGAGAAGACACAGAAGGAAGTTTAAAGGATCAGAGTACAAATTATGGTTTAAAATTATTTTATTACCCTAGGCTAAACTTTTTACCCCTCCTTTAAAAAGCCATCACTTTTCCTGCCTTTTTTTGTTGCGGTTTATTTTCTTCAATCAGCCAGCGTTGAAATAGTATTTATTGTTTAATGACTGCGATTGCTTCATCCTTTAATTATCTTTGATCCTTTGCCACAAAACATATTTAATCTATGGCAAAGAACTTTGAACCCCTCCGATTTAGGTAATTGTAGCAGTCAATATCTATTTCTAAGCTTTTACATTATGAAGTATGTAACTAGCATGCACTAAGGTTAAACAAATATTGTTAGCGGCGAGAGAAAAAACTTGTGGCAATTATGTAATAAAAGCATGACCACTGCAACAGAAACACATAATTAGCGATTTAATTACAGACATCAAAACAAACTAAAGATGTCAATAAAAAAAAAAAATTTCTGTGACAAACTGATTTCATTTCCCTGTTCTGCAATTCTAGATCTTAATGTATTTCTTTATGTTTTTCTTGTTTTCCAGAAATAAACAGCATAGAACAAAAATAAGCTATTCAGTGTCATCCGTTCGGGTGGGACTGTGGTAGAAATTTGATCGAAACCTGGGTCTGCTTTCTCACTGGCAAGAATTAGTGCCTTAAATCCATCCAACAGGGGATTTTTTTTTTTTTTTAATTCCCCTTTAAAAAGAACCAGCAGCAATGAGTATGCTGGGTTGCAAATTCATTTGGGGAGTTTCAGTCATTTGTGTCACGTACCTTCTCAAGGCATTTTCTAAGTGCACTAGTTTCTCTCTGATTTCCCCCTCCTTACAAAGTGCTATGGATCATAACAACTCCAGCTCAGTCACTTCTGCTACCAAGAATAACTATGAAGAGCAAGATGTGAAAAGATCTCAAGTTACTTTCTTACTTGAAATACATAGCTTCACTTTCCTACAGTTCTCCTTTCAGTTCATAGACTAGCGAATCTGAATTTGAGCAGGACAGAAGCTACGCAGTGCATGTTCCGGGTCAGTATTAAACGGGCCATCTTTTTATTTTAAAAAGCATCTAAAAATCCTTACAGTGAAATTCTAAATCTAGTGAAGTCAGTAACAGAACTCTTCTCCCCAGCTTCAATGGGGATTTCAATCTCTGTTTGTGGAGGCTCTCCTATTCCTAGTCGAGTTCTTTTAGAGTTTTAAGACATTCTTCTCCTGAAATACACACGGGGAACACACACAAATCTAGATACGCCACTCCTTACCGAAATCTTCCATCTTGAGGTCCTACACTTGATTCTTGATTGGATGCTTAGGCTGCTTGTAATCATTACATTATATACAAAGCAAACCACACAGAAAGCATTTGCTCTGAAGTGTAGATTGTAATTCGTGTAAAACAAGTAATGCATTTAAACAAATTTGGAATCACTCATTTTTTTATATATAAACACATATATACAGAACTAGACTCCGTGCAAATACCAGGATTTGGTTTTACTTTTTTTTACTTTCATTTTCTGCTACATTTCAGTTCCACAGAAAATATTCCCTACAGCTTTTGTGGTCAGGGTTTACAGAGATATTCAGGAGAGGATAACCGTATATAGTCACAGCTTTATTTTTCTAATACGAGGTTTACAGGGCATTTAAAAACAAAAACTTAAACCCCATTGTATTTCTTTTGTAACTAGAGAGAAGAATGTTCGGCAGTACAAATGAATTAGGAAATTACTCTCCTGCCGTGAAAAAACATTACGCTGTTAACATGCAGATATGCACTCAAAAAAACCCCACTAATTCAATAAGATGAGAAAGTACGAGGTTTAGTACAAAACCCTCCCCACTTCAGTAATGTGGTAGTCAATAACTGACAGCGATAACTTGCCTTACAAAGATGCAATGCACCTTGAGAACCCAAGCACGAAATGCAGAGATCTGCGATTCGTAGGAGCAGTATGGACGCGTATCACCAGGCCTTGATTTTTATAGCGCTAAATCACCGCGCTTCACTGACACAAAGGGTGGACCTGTGTCAGAGAAGTACCCGTAAGCCTGCTCTGGAGGGGTTCCCCGAGATAAACCTTCGAAACAAAACAGACACCCCGCCCCCCCAAAACATGCCTATTCGAAGAGTTTGCCCCGAGTTGGAAAGAGCAGATCAGCGCATGGCACTCGCAGTTCGGGGCAGCTCAGCGAGGGAGCGCTTCAGAGCGCCTCCAGGTCCCGCGAGCACCGTGCCAGAAGCGGCTCCCGTCTCCAAAGCACTCGGGACTGCACCCACAAACTAGGCAAGTTAAAAAGTTATCATAATCCCATATATTCCTTTTGTAACGATACTTAAGGGAGCTGGATCAAAAGATGGGAACTATTACAATTTTTGATTCCAATGTCTTTGGAGTGATCAAAAGACTCTTGACATGAGCAAACCATCTCGTCAAGTTAAAGAAAGAAACCCCAAAATCTTTTTTAAAAGGTGTCTGTTTTTAAGAAGAGCACTTTAAACTTGCATCTAAAAATACCTATAAGCTCAGCCTGAAAAAAAGACATCCTTTCTTCGAAAGGATACTTTCAATGTGAAAGCTTAATTTTTTAAAACAAAATCAAGTAAATCAAAGTTCCTAAAATCAATACCTGGTTTTTTTCTTCTTTGGTAACCTTTTTTTTTAATCAACACCTTTGTGTCTTCCAATTTCTGGTTCTACTCTTGATAGGAAAAAAAGGGGTGGAAGGAAACAGCAGGTCTGTTTAAGGTGGTATTCAGCAATAAATTGGACTACAAGGAAATTTTTTCGCTGAACACACTTAGCATACTGAGTTTCAGTCATCTTGCACATTAAGCTTTTCTCGGTTTAAGGCTAAATAAGGATGAAATCAAGCCCAGGACTTAGTCCTTACATCTACAGAGGAAATCTACAAATATAGCCCTTCTCTGCCCCTGCTGTGAACAGAAATAAAATCCCTCCTCGACGGGTACAGCTTCCACCATCTTTTAGGATCCAGAAAATTGTCAAGAAAAACGATGGCACAGACAGATCTTTGCAACCACGTCTCCAACTCCGCTCATCTTTCAGCCCATCACACTTCCCCGGCGGTCTAGAAGACAGCGATGCCGTGAAAGCAGATGCCTACGCAAAGTCTGAAAGCCTCCCTACGCAGAGAAAAGGGCTCCTAGCCCTGTGCGGACAGCCCAGCTGGAAGCACGAGGGAGCATTTGCCGCTACGCAACCTCTGCGGCAAGTCACTAATCACACCTGAGATGTACCGGTATTTTCTTTAACACCAGTGGTCATATGGACCGCAACCACGCAGATTTAATGCTTTGCGCCTGTTGCCAGACCTGAAGATGAAACTACTGCTTTGTCTTCCAGTACTTGCGTCTGTTACTCTTTCAGACCTTTTGGCTCCTGTAGATTGAACACACCACTGCAACCCAGTCTGCGACATCAATACAGAGACTGAAAGCTAGAAGTAAAAAGCTAATAGTATGTTATGTACTTCTGAAGTTTCTCCTGCCTCTTTCATGTAATTCCTTTAGCCTTTTATCAGTCTTTTAAAACATATTTGAATTGATTTGATTTTCCCATTTTCTCTCTCTGTTCCTCTAATGAAAAGAATTAATTTATATACCTTTGAAGAGAGTGCTCTGCTTTCCCACAATGCAGTAGGCGATTTTTTCCTCAAAATAGGAGTCGTAAAAAATGGGAGTCATAATTTTGAAGCCTGAACCTCAGTAATGCGCACAAATACTGAATCTAGAAAATCAAGTAGGTGCTTGAAACCAGAAAATGGAAATGCATCTGTTTGAGCAGAAATGCAGAATTTGAACTGCGAACACTGTATCTCCTCACTCCATTTTTTTTTTTTTGTATTCATACTTCTTGAAGCACATATTTTTGCAAACTACATTGTATTGCTTTTCTCTCTTCTACAGAATTACATCATTAGCCCAGCAATACTGAAGTTTCACTAGAACAAGAGAACAGGGAATTTAGGAACAGGAGGAAGAGTAAATGTATGTGGCGCCCAAGCTTTGCGCACCTATTTCAGTTTCGTTATGCAGACTGCAAATATTACTTCATTTGATTTACGTCAAAGACAGCATTTTTAATCAGCTCAACAGAACTAAAGCAGTAAGGTGTGCCAAGTACTTTTTTAAAATGTCTCTCCTTGTTTTTTAAGGGTGACAATTGATAGCAGATGTCTCAAAACCTCCAGCATCCTTGATACCTATTTCAAAGAGATATCGATAGCTGAAGATCAAACTCCTACAAACACCCTCCTTCCACAAAGCATTCTCAAAGATGCTTGCGAGTGAAAGCAAATGCAAGACACAGCCTTCACCTAGATGAGACCATTTCAAAAGGCACAGCGCAGCCTCTATTACATTTTTCTTTCCTATAGAATTCCACACTGATTTATTAAATTGTAGCAAACAACTTTGAGTCCAAAGACAAGTGTCAATAAACCTCTATAAAGAAATAAACAAATAACATCGGTTTTTCCTATAAAGCCAGGCTTTTCGCTTTCTCATTCTTCATAGAAGACACTCGTGGTCACATTGGCCAGGCCGGAAATTAACTGGGGACTTCATACGTCATCCTTCAAGCCTTCTCTTCTCCGGTTCTGCCACGGCAATTGCAAGGGTGGCAAGAATGTATGTATTATTCGGCACTGAGAATTCAAGCAGGAGACACCTCACCATCCCAGAAGAATGTCCCTCATAACTGAAACCAGCAGAAAGTACCCATAGACTATTCAATGCTCAAACTGAGAAGTAGACGAGCTAGAGCAAGACAGATGCTCTCAACGTGAGTAATGACAGAGTTCCTGTCCTGCCAAATGAGCTTTTGTCCTTCCTTATCATTCTAACAAGTCAACCTGGGAAACCATCTGCAAAGCTGAGAACAAGTAGCATTTTTTTTGTGAAATATGTTAAAAAGCACTTCCTTGCAGCTTCGGTTGTAACTAGACATACTTATCACAGTGTTTTCCAGGTAGCCCTTCTTAATAATCTACAACATACAGAAGACTCTTCAGGTTATGAAAACCGCCATAATATCTCAATTTACGTAAATTGTCAGACGTGTAAGGCTGGAGACTTGTAAGTGTGCCCGTTTCCAGTTTTTCATGAAACTTGAAGGGTCTCCTGCTTCTCATCTATGCAGAAACTACAATCAGACAAGTTTCTGTGCTCACTCTAGCACACCTATACCTGATCATTCCTTGCTAGGATCCAGTAAAAAGGTGCTTACAAATAGAAATAAAGGTTTTCAGATTCAGACACTGTTCAGATTAGTCCCACTGAAGGACTAGAGAAAGGGTAAGGCAGATTCTGCCCTTATTTTTTTTTTCTTCTTCAGTTGACTTCCATGCGGGTAGCAACAGTCCATTGCCGGGCAATAAAATTAGAACATCAGAAACAGCCTAACTAGAATGCAATTTGTCACTGTAGTATTCCAGTATACAGAATTTCTATTCCTTAAATAAACATATTTCTTTAAAGTGTCAACATAACCAAGAAATCTGATCTTCTAGACAATATTCTAGGGCTTGATTAATTTCTATTGCTCTCCAGTAATGAAGTTTTAACCCTTGATATATTCCTCCTATTTAACTGCCAGTTCAACAAAACTCAAATGATCAATTTCCAAAGTTGGTTCAGGCAGAACCATGACATCCTGCAAAAGAACGTGCCCAGGTGCTCTCCCTGAAAGCGCCCACCATTACGCTTCAACAACAGCAGAGAGGAGGAGGAAGAATAAAGAACATATTTAAATGCATAACAGAACTGAGGCTATAAATCCGTTTCGCACTAGTTGCACATGTAAATAAGGTGTACCAAGTAACTTTTTCCCCCTATATTTGCAGTTTGCAAAGTAAGTGCTGGTATTACGTAAAGCTCCCACGTGGTGCAAACGGCATTGCTCTGTTACCTTCAGCGAGTTGCCCTTATATACCCTCTAGATTTAATGATGATAACTTCTACTCAAAGTTACGACTACAGAAAGATATTTCAATGAACAACTTCTGTCACATTTATACTTGTCATTTGGGATGAGCTAATCCCAGATCAACTCTGTACATAATATATAATTGCATATCAACAATATCAGCCTGAAAATGTGTCTCACTTCTTCTAGCAGTTTCCCGAGTTAAGCATTTTTGTCCTGCTAATGAACCTTTTGTTACAGTGAATATGATTCTGCCAGGAATTTAATGTGGGTAAATGTAATGACGTAAGAGCATTACATAACCACTCTCCTACAGGAGTTTATACAGTACAGAATATAATGAAGCCAGAGTATAAATGATGCATGTACCTGCAAGGGAAAAGTAGGATTTTTTTTTTTTTTAATTTAGTGAATCGCTATAAATAACAACGTGGCAAGAAACAGTTTCAAGTGCTTCAAAATGTTTGGAGAAAGGGATCAATCGATATGCTGCTGAATCGTTAAATATAAAAGAAAAAGACAGCTAAAAGTTTAGAAGGGAGCTCCTACTTTCTAAGAAATTTAAAGAGAAGGGCTGTAATTAAAAAAAAAAAAAAATCTAGAAAACCTCCCAAATACACCCAGCCCGTCCTGTGTTAGAGAATATTCTCGCTACTTTTTTCCCCTCAAGTTCCAGATTCAAAGGTTCCTGCAACAGGAACATTTCAGACCAGATTCTGAAGCTGACTGTTCACATCGGAACACCCAATCTTACATCAGCCGGCTGAGTGGACTCGAACCTAGCGAAGACCAGCTTCCACAACAAAGGGAAGAAACAAGCAACTCTCGCAACTTTTCCAATGCTGTGTTTAGCCTCTGCGTTCCTGCTTAAAAAATAACAAACTCAGCAATCTTTATAGAATAATATCTGAATGACATTCTTCCATCTTTGTCCTCTCTCCTCCCTTTCTTTCAACCGCACACGCACCTTTAAAAGAGCAATAAAAAGTAATGTATGTATCCGGCATTCAGTTGCAGTAACAGCTTGGGAAATACAAGTATGTCCCTAAAACAAATAGCCTATTTGTTTACATTTAGAGAACTGAAAAGAACGACTGTTCACCTTGCATAATTCCTGAATTTACTTAAGACAACACTGTAATTTCAAGTATACTTCCTAAAACATTTTGTGCTATGGTTATTTATGTTATCTTGAGTAAGAAGTACTCCTCTTGATGTACGTACAAATAAATTAGTGTATAAGCAGACGTTAAAGTGTCTCTATTTTGCATACAACCGCCTCCCTAGTTTCCCCCCATCGACTTTGTGTTTGACAGAAGGAATTTCACCTCTGCCCACTCATTCTCATTCTGGTATCGGTGAACTCAAGGCAAAGAACTCACAACTTCTCACTGCGGTGAAATTATACCACAGAAATTCTTTCTGAATTTTGAAGATTGCATAATCTATTGCAGAAAATGCAAACCAGGTATTTCTGAGTATCATCAAAATCCAGTATTAATGATGCTTAACTTCCTTTTTTTCCCCATTTACCCAGAATTAAAGCCCACCATTTCAAAGCAATCTTCCAACACGATAAGCCAAAACTGTGGAAATAAGATCTGTTGAAGAAGTCCAGCCGTATCACAAATTAAATCACACTAAAGTAACATCAAGGTGTAATTTAAGACCCTCAAAGTGAGAGAGCTCAGAGTGAAGGCTCAGTACTCTTACCTTGTGAAAAAGGTACTATACTACAATTAATTTTTTTTTCTGCGAAACTATTTAAATAAAGCAGCAAATAATGTCGTGGAAGTTCTGTTTGGAATACAGAAGCAGATAGCACAAACTAATTTGTCACACGAACTGATCATGTTTGCACAGCATTTAAAAAGGAAGCAAAGGATAGAAGTTGCCAAACTCTTGGGATCCACGTATAAATTAGACTTTTTATCATGCATATTTCATTGCCATGTAACTCCTCCTTCCCAGTTCACACATTATAATACACCATTAAAAGCGCAGTATAGATTGGCAGATCCACAGCACTACGTACGTCAATTTGAGAAGCGTTTTTATGCAGGTACCCACCTGCACATTTCAGAATCTGATCACAGGTGCCCACATTTGCACACTTGGGTGCTAGGAATGACCCCTGCGAGTCCGTTCACACAAAGGATCAGCGAGTTTCTTCCAGAGTACCTTATTTTCAAATTGCACACATGTAAGATAGCATTTCACCAGCCCCAAGGGCAGATTCGAACTTGGACTGCAGGCATTTACAGCTCTTAGAGGTAATGAACACCATATCAAAACCAGTTCACACCGTATTGTGAGGCTGTATAGTTCCGAGTCCGATAAAATCTATAACATCTGGTATAAATAATTATTTTGTTGATTTTATGCCTTATCCCATTTTGCTCATATATACAGTGTTAAAAGCTAATATATTATTCAGTAGCTATAAAGGGCCTTTCCTGGCCTTTTCAGTGGTGTTACTGTCTTTCACATCCTGTCAGAGCATTAAGATGTCATATAACTTTGCAACAATTTACTGCACAAACCAACATGCACTATGCTAATATTATATGGATGACTAAGTATGCTAGCATTACTTTATTAAAATATGTGCTTTAACAGTCTGCCCAAAGCATGGGCTAAAACACCAACTGCAACTATGGCACGAACAAAAGGAAGGAAGCGTCTTATTTTTGAAAAATGATTGAAAAATGATTGCTTAGTCCAGTCTCTTCAGTCACACGCAAAAATCATTCTCTCCCACCAGCCGTGGAGTACAGGAGACAGGGTGCGTGCATCCGCGTACAGCGACCTGCTTTCCACTTCAGTGTCGCACAGCCACACCAGGCAAAGCTACAGGCTCTCCCTAAATACATGCACTACAACTGTTGCAAAACGCAGTTATTTTAAACATTAGCATCAGTTAACGAAAGGATGATTCCCAGCTATTTACTGCTTGCAAGGAACCTCTTCTATATTTGCATACAGCACA
>VZSC01017777.1:721858-738598 GCA_013398225.1 Steatornis caripensis
TTAAAATAATTTTAAAACATACACAGAATAAAGGCACAGAGACGTATGACAGAGAAATATGAAACCACGCAAGAAAACGTTGAGGTAGCCTGCTACAGAGACTCCGCATCGCGTGATGACTTGTGTCGACAGAAACTGGAAGCACTACAATAAAGAACAGTCACACCATGTCAGACACATGACTATGTGGAGACATGAAGAGGAATAGGAGGAACAGGAAGAGAACTGGAGCAAATCCATGCTAACTTACAGGAAGTTTAATAGAGGTTTCAGTAAATAAGGGTAGAAACCTTTGTTAGATCCTAGGGAAACAAGGGAGTCTGAAGGAACAGGAATCCAGCAGCCAAGTTCTGGAAAACGCTGCCACTACTGGTGTCTGGACAGGAGACAACAGCAAAGGCTACCTACGGCAAGAGCAGCTCAAAGTCAAAGGGCAGGCGCGCCATTACGGGGATGTTAAACACCTGGGAAAGCTCAAGAAAGGAGAGGGTAATAAAGGATGTAATTTGAGATGATGTTGTTAGCTATGCACTTCTCAGAAGTCAATTATTTTGTTGAGGCAAGCTGAAACAAAGAAGTTAATTTGGTGAAGTAGGACATAAAATGGATAGAGAAAAGCCACAGAAGCGCCTAAAACATCTGCAGTTTGTTATGGGTGGCAGAAGTGGCTGAAAAGCTTCATTTGTAGGCTTCCTTTGCAGAAGCAAGGCCTGAAAGATAAAATGCAAGTTGCACAGTGAAAGGAAATCTTGCATCTTCACCGACCAGAGTCAACGCTGGGGTACGACGAGTGACCCACATCTGCACAGTGGCTTCCACTCACTAATACAGATTTTTTAAAAAACAGATCTGCATTACAGCTCTTGGACAACATTCAACAAGGCTCGTTCAACTCATGATGCAGCCCGAATGTGGGAGCGGTATGGAAGTTTGATCCACTAATGGGAGAATTAAGCTTTTGTAATGTATGCTTAAGTATCAAACGCTAAGTGTCATTTAATAATAAAATCATTAAAGAAATGATACATGGATATATTAGGCCGATTAGGTAGACGCAGACAGATTAGATGGGATGACCACAAAGAATAAAGTAAATACGAAATGGAGAAAAGTAAAGGGCAGAAAATTGAATCTAAAAGAATATTATAGATATATGAACTTGGCAAATAACTGGAGTGATTCCCCTGAAGAACGAAATATTAAGCTGGTCAAATAAAAACTAATAACTCATTTTTCCATTTCACTTTAGTCTTTGACTATATATGGTGTAAACACCACAAAAATTAGGGAAAACTTGAAGTGCTCGGAACGTAACTATGGAAATTACAGGCTGACAACCGTCAATTACAGAATAAATACTATTCGAAAGTGGATGTAATAATAGCTGGCAAGACACATTAATACAGTTTGACCTACAGTTTTATTTACTTCTCTCAGGCAACCTGAACGTCATGGTGCTTACATAAACAACGCTTAATGCTTTGAACTTCAGTAAAACACAGCAAGAGTTAATTAAAGTGATAATCAAGGCATATCTCTTTCAGTACAACAGACAGAACAATAAAGAGAGATTTAGTGTTTATTGTAGATTCTAATAATTATTCACAAAAAGTATACAGTGAAAGGCTAATCTTCAGTTTTAAAGATAACTTTTTGAGCTGAAAAATCTCCCTACTTTGATGTTTGCTAGCTGCTGGAACTCACACATTTGGGAGCAGAGACTTTGGCAAACCAACCCTCAATACGTGGATAAAAAAAGCTATTTTCAATAACATTGATGTTTAACGTGAACTGCTAAAAGCAAGAAAATTCAAAGTTAAGGCTGACAACTCCAGCTTCAGCTTAGAGAACAGAGTTAAAAAAGCCACAGCATCTTACGCCAGAAGTGTTGTAAGATTGCATGTGCATATCCCAGCTTTTGTTTGATTTTCCATTCTCTGATTCTTTCCATTAAAGTGTACACTTGGAGGGTTTTGTTCTATTTTAGTTTGTTGTTGTTGTTGTTATGATGGGATCGCCTTTGTTCCTTTAATTAGCAAAAAGCCATCAACACTGACTAACAGAAGATCATGTTACGAAACGTCTAACAGTCATCCATCCACCTGTCCAGAAGCGTCTACAGCCATTGCCTCAAGCTCCCCCTTAGCTAGGTGGTAAAATAAACGCCGCTCCAAAGATACTAAGATTCATGGAAAGCCTCCAGTCTCCTTAACCTTCCTACAAGCCTTTGCACCCCTCCCTCTTCTTTCTACAAAGATTATGGAGTCACAAGGGACACCAAACTTTAGTTCAGCACCTCAAAGGAACTCAATTTACCACCAGTTTGGACATCTTGCGAGCTGTGCACACAGCAAACATTGGGTAAATTTTGGTACCTACTGAAAACCCAGTTTCTTCCAGATTTGTGGGTGGATCTTGCACCTCCACACCTACCTGCCTCCCTCACCCCCTCCCTCCCAGCAGGCAAGGAAGAGTTCAGGAGGCAAGCAGCACCACAGGGAGGTGGTGTGCAGGAGCTAGTGATGCACAGGATTTTCTCGTTAGGACAATCGGAAGAGGTGAGATAGAAGGGGGAGGCAGATACAGTTCTGGTCCACATAAAGTTTTCGTCCATAGAGTCAGGAAGCTCAAGTATCTTCAGAAAATCTTACCTGCTGTGAGGAGGGAAATAAAACGGAGTACCTCTAGGAGGCATCCTCTTGTAAGGAGACAGGTTTACACCCAGCTATAAGGCTTACCACTTAAAGCTAAATCCCACATCCCGTCAAAGGTGGCCAAGCAAGGGCAATTATCTTCGAAGTAAAAAAGTTACTTCTGGGAAAAGTCGAACTTTTTTGTTTGTGTGGGAATATGGTTTTGTTTTTCTTTTTTTCCTTGGGAGGGGGAGATACTATCTTTCAACGAATTCACCTGAAAAAAAGAAAGCTGCCTTCATCAACTAAGATATATTGGATCTACAACCTCCTGTCCCCCAATTGCCCTTTTCTTTTTCTTCACTGGCACACTTGTCTAACATGAAAGAAGAGAAAAGGAAAAATGATAGATAAGAAAATAATAAAACCAAGCATTCATTTGATTTTTTTTAAGATATCAAATGGGTTAGAATCTAAGATGCTTATTAAAAATAAATTTCTGAAAATACTGAAGAGCTGTTTATAATGCAAAAATATTATTTGAAGAAAACTGGTTTCCAGTGAGCTGGTTGTTCTCCTTTTTCTAAACTCGTACAACATTGCCCTGTCCTCTATGCTAGATGAAGCCCTGGCTGCACACAAGTCTCCTTTCACAGGTCCGTCTTCTGTGCTGAGCAGCAGCCATGTTGCAACTCTTACAATTATCAGTCTCACAATACCCTGGATAGCTTTTAATGCCCTGGTTTGTCAAAACTGTCTACTTTGGAAAAAAAATTATCACCTAGATTTTCATGTAGAAGTGAGTTTTTAGCCTTCACAGTTCCAGAGACTGACCTGGAAATGTGTTCTCTACACAATCTTTAGGTTTGGCCAACAGAAAGCAAATAAGAACTCTAAATATAGTTTCCGTTAATATTCATGACAGTTTTAGCCCATGAGATTCATATGGGCTCCCTATGAGGTTTAGTTCATGAGATTTGGAGTCATCACTCTGCATCCCTAAAAAAAAAAGCATACCCTGAAAGTGCTCACGTCGTAGCCTTGGTGAGTGAATCAGAAAGCACTCATACAGATTTACCATTTGATATTTTTAATTCCATGAATGTAGATGCACCTAAGTCCATATACTCAGCTACCTAAAGCAACTCAAACTGTGGTACTGCAGTTGCACAGGTATTTCTTGCCAGTTGTCTCTGAACGTTGGACAGACCTTTTTCAAGAAACACTAGCGGCTTTTTTGGATATCATCTCAACTGCAACTGAGCCTCAATTCGTGAAAGGAACATTGAGCCTATACCTCAAAGCAGTTCAAGACAAAGTGAATGAGGAAACACAGGAGCCAAGCCAGCAAATACTTTGTGGGTGGTGAGGTGATTCCTCACACTGCAGCAAATCAGTTGAGAATAATTTTTACTTCTTTGCTGCTTATCTTGGGATGGGATCTTTGGCAGCTCCGATTCTGCCCAGCCATACCATTCATGTATGATTCTGCCGAGCTCATACCGAAACCAGCAAATTCTGAAGGATCGTGCGCTCGTATATACTTATAACATTTATTTTAACTTTACCAAATTAGACCAAACTTGCCAACTGAGTAGCAGGAAACACTCCTTTAGGAGACAAGACCATTGCTAGTGGGCTGCTTTATCTCATTGATTTCAGAAATCAGCAGAAGATTCTCCCTTACGTGTCTTCGAAAACACTGCGGCCTCCAGCTCCATCGCATGTAAACCAAAATCCACCTGCTGCCATCTTCAGTGGCAAGCCCCAGATCACTGGTTTCTGCTATTACGCAGTCTTACCACTTTTAAGGCAGAAGTAACAACGCTAATAACGGATTTGTATCAATTGCACGTACCTTAAAACAACACTGGAGCACTACAGCTAATGTCACTTTTTTTTTTAGTTTTTTAAACAGGGCAACCTCTCATAGTCCAGCTTTAAATTCAACCCCCTTAAATTGCATTCTGTTGAAAATCGACCAAATTACTACAAATCCTATTTGCACAAACCAGCATAGATGCAGCTAGTGCAGACGCAAAGTAAAGCCTGATTGTTTACATATGGCGCACTCGAAACCAGTTCGGCCAATTCTTCTGACGTATACTCACACATGCAGCAAAATGGCAGAGGAGCTGACGTGCAGAGACGCGATTGGGTGTTATTCCCTACTAAAACAATTATCTGCTGGCTAATTGGGATCACTGCACTTGTGGTAGTGCTGGAAATAGTTTTAATCAACGGTTATAATATGGGACCAACTCAAGGAGAATTTGAAGAAAAAATGAAATTCCAGGATGTGAAAAATTACTGAATTACAGAGCAATCCTTAGTGTTTTAATTGAGCAGTTTTCTCAGAATATGGGGGAATGATTCATGCAGTTCCCCACCTCCACAAGCAATTTTTGCCAACCCATCTGCCACCCCAAATGTTTCATCCAAAGCAACCCCAACGATGGACTTCTGCTCCCTCTGCTGGATCTGCAAAAATAGGTATTAATAGACCCAAATCTGTTTCCTTAGGAGGCAAGAGCACAACTTCATCTGGTTTCACCAGGAGAAAGATTGTGCCCTAGCACTGACTCCAAAATGGTGTTGACATCGCCGCTAAGACTGACTTGCAAATAAGTAGCTGTAATACTTTTAAACAAACAAAACCCCCTAAAAACACGGGGGAACATCAGTTAAAAACAAAAGTGACAGAAGTAAAAGATTATAATTTTTTTAATGCTCTCTGAAAAGAGGCGTAATCAAAAGGAAATGACACCATCCATTTAAGCTTTCAGTGTTTCTTTCTAGCTTTACCAGTTGTTGCCTGCTGCAACAGGACAGGATGGCTCACTGCCACGCGCAATGGGAGAAAAAATATCGTCCTCACAATGGACAATAAAGTCTTGCTTCTGCATTCCAAGTCACAAACAAATAAATACTGAATGCCATTAAAACCTCTGCTCATGTGAGCTTTCCTGTAGTCTTCACTACAGCTGCTTTTAGTGTCTGACTACTTGGAAATCGCAAGAGTGTTGAACTGTTTAGTGACACTGATCCTCCCATCAGTAAACTGATCTGGTGATAAAATGTAAAGGGCTTGTGCTATTTGCATTTTTACTCAGTTTAGTCACAGATCACAAAATAAATTAGTAAATTGAGCTACAAGGCGTCTAATTTGCAGCAACCAAACCTTCTAAATAATCGTCTATGCTTAAATACACAAATCCCTTAAAACGTAATAATTTCTTTGTCAACCGAGTTACAAAAATCCCATCCCCCAAATGCTTCCACATAATGATTGCTTTAAAGAAATCATACAAATGAAAGTGCACAATTTCTCCTTAATATACTCCAGAGAATTAAAAATATCCAATCAACTGAAATGCTAAAATCCCCCCTGGTATTCCTTCAGAGCTGTCAAACACTGCTCCTCCAGTTTCGTAAGAGAAAACTGAGAGCTGTTTTCTTGTTTAAAAGATCAGAAATCCTGACGTGGCACAGGTGCCTGTATCACAAAACCCACCGCCACAAATGCCAGCAATTAGCATCATTACTGGCAGCATCTGAAAAGCAGCCAAATTCACAGAGACCGAACAAATCTCCCACTGCTCGGGTCGATCCTTCCAGGTCCGGGCTAAAGCACATTCACGGACCTTGCAGGGGAATCTGCAGCGCTCCTGTTACGCCACTCACCATGCTTCTGTGGCTAGCTACTTACACAAACGGCTCTGAAAAATTCTAACTCCACAAAAATACGGGGACTTGGCACGTTAAAATCAGCTCTGTTTAACATAGATTATTTTGTTAGCTATGGCCAGGATAACACTCTAAGCACAACACAACTATGGCTGTGTCACAATTGGGTCACTCGGATGCTTAAGTTCTTATTGATGTGGCCCTGCATTGCCTCTTTTTTAGTGTATACAGTCAAACCTTTTTTTGCTAAACACAGACATAAATCAACACACGTTTCAGGCACGCTTCTGTGATGTCTTAGCTGGAATTTGCAACACATTAGGACAAACGTTACAGTTTCCCTTGACCTATATTCAAAATATTTAAGCGTTTAAAATATTATTCCTTTCATTCACAAGCCGATGGCTACAACAGTGCTCCAGTCAACACGTTACAAAAGCCTAAACAGATTTCACTAGGACTTTACATCTTCTTAGTAAATTAGGTATAATAGGTAGTAGATGGATGTACTGAGAGCATTGTAAAGTTGCCACGCAGCGACGCAGTAATAAAGGGACTACGCAGTTCCAAAAAAGATAACAAATGTGCCATGGGAGTTTTAAGGAGAAAAAAAAAAAAAAAAAAAAGGAAATCACAGGAACTATGTATTCCACTGGGTATAGAAATACTTTGGCGGTGATGTATTTTCTTCGCCTATCACAGAAATATTAAAGATGAAGAAGTGCATGGCTTCAGCTTGCAACGCTTTGTTTCCGAACGTGCGATTTGTTCATTGTCACTGCTAAAGGGGTGCAGGCACACACTTGATTCATCACTGCACATTCCTTCCTGATGCTAATCTCATGTCTCCACTCCGACATTTCCCAACAATAGTGGTCATCTAAATACTGTTAATCCTTTTAGCAAGCACTAATAATCATGCATTAGCACAAATAACATTAAAGCTTTTTTTCAAATGATTACATATATAATGGATGTGTCTTTAAAAAGTTGTTTACAGCTAATTAACCAATGAATAATTGTTTTCTCTTCCTGAAACAGGAGAAAGCTTATCTTGGAGTCACAGTTAAAAATGCTTTCTCTCTCCCTTTTTTAAAAACAGTTTTACAGATGTTGTTAGCAATTAAAACTGTTAAAACACTATTAAACCCAAATTTCTTTATTAAAGGGATTACTCAACCCAGTTGAATTGTTTTTTAAAGTACTGGATCGTTTCAAATAATTTCCAATTTGGATGATCAGTGAATGGTCTGAAACATACCGAGACCCTATTCTAAACAGTTCAGATCCTTTACTACCACAACACAGGCTGCTTGTTGCTATATGACTAGTTTAATTGTGGGCTGTAATAAAGGTCATAATTAATATCCCAACACAGACACTAACAAACAATTTTAAATTGCCAGCATAATCAAATGATGCAAACATCTATGAGCTACAAAAGTTCATTGCCGCAACTGACAATTTCTTAATTGTATTCAGTCATTCATGGAAATTTTATTAACATCGAACTGATGTATCCTGCCCTTACTCTGTCACAACACCAGGGATCTAATTTCATTATTTTCCACAAGATTTGCTTGACTACTGCCATGATTCTAATATTGCTTTAGTCCAGATGTTTATGCTATTTAAATTAGGAAGAAAAGGCTTTTGGGTAAACACAATTAAAGACGGGTTTTGGGGTTTATTTTTTTTTCTTTTTGTTGTCTTCCCCCCCCCAAATTTAGTTTAACAAACTTCTTTTAATTAATGCATACAGCTGCAATGGGTTTTTCCCCCCTCATTTTTTATGCTCATTCCCCACTGTGTGCAACACACATCGAGTGCATGGCTCCGGCTACTTCTAAATAGAACAACCTTTTAATTTTTCACTTACATTTGAGTGCTCATTAAAGTGAAAGATAGCAGTGCAGGACAACNTTAATGAATACAGCTGCAATGGGTTTTTCCCCCTCATTTTTTATGCTCATTCCCCACTGTGTGCAACACACATTGAGTGCATGGCTCCGGCTACTTCTAAATAGAACAACCTTTTAATTTTTCACTTACATTTGAGTGCTCATTAAAGTGAAAGATAGCAGTGCAGGACAACTGCACTTTTCCTCCTTTTACTCTTAAATCAACCCCCAACAGATTTTGAGCACGAAGTTTAAATCTTCCTCCCTCCTCCCATGATGTCACACCCCTGAAGTGGATCTATGGCTGCAAGATAACCCATATTTCTAACGTCTTAAGTGTTCAAAATTCATGTATAGATAGCATCAACTCTGTGACAGCAGAGGAATCTGTACAGCTGGAACATCGGCGTCCAAGGAGAATTTTGCTTCTGCTTTTCGACACCACTCGAACGCGTGCATTTTCGTCTCCTGTTGGAGAACAGCATTTCATTCATATCTTATCTCTTTCCTAGGAAACAATGCTGCGATATCTAAAGTAGGATTCCCCTCCTTTTGTCTATCTTAAAGAAAGCTGTTCCCACATAAAAATATGAATTTTTGCGTGAAAGAGCTAATAAACGTAAGCACCCGTTTTTATAAACACACAGTACTATTTTAGTAAGGTCAAAATGCAACCAAACAGCAAGTACACACTTCTGCGCCAGAGCGCATACACCTGAACGTTATTCCTCAGTGCAGAACCGGATGACTTCAGTGCGAACACCACAGTTTTTCAAAAATAAACTGTCTTGAGACAGTACTTTTAAAGAATCCGAACGAGATTTTCAAACCAGCATTTTGTCAACATTTGTAAAAAGACTGAATGATTTGTGTGATTTCAGCCGACTGAAGATTCACACCGCACTGTGCCAGACAGTCATCAGATGCACTGAAAACTTACTGCCGTAATTAGTTAGCAACTGCTTTTATAATTCACAAGCACAATGATATTTATGAATAACTTCAGTATTTGCCATCCTTATGAAATGGTGTATTTATTCTGTGTGCAGAAGAGGTCATTTTCACTCGGCAAATTCCTTTCCTCCCCAAAAACCATGGCTGAAGGATGACACAACTTGATTGATCTACACTATTATTCTTTTTGTACGCCTTGCATTTCTGTGAAGAATGTGACTCTCATTCCATCACCCACAAATTTTAATGCGCAGGAGCACTTGGGAAGCCAAAAGTTAGATTTGGTTGTTGTTGACGCTGTTTTGTTTTGCTAAATTGCAGCAAGATAGTTCTCAGAGCTCTCCAAGCCCTCCGGGAGCCACGCAGCGATGCAGCGTGTGTAACAGTAAGCCTAGCTTCCCATCCTAATGCTATTCAACGCTAACGTTGTGCTTCTATTTTTCACTATTATTCTTTTGTATGTGACTATGAATAAAATCTAGGCAGCAAGATGTACTTACACATGCAGAGAACATACTGAAAAACTTTTTTTTTCTTTCAAAAAAAGTACGTGTTTACAGTAATGAAGTATCACACACGTACTAGAAAATTATCAAAACGTTTCACGCGCACAATTCATACGTATTTTCTGTGAAATACTTCAAAACCCCGGTACTATACCTTTAAGTGTTGCTCTAGTTCCATCATGTGCTAATGTGGAGATCTATGTTTGGCAATCTTTCCAAGTATACCATGTCAATTTTACAAAAACTAAAAATATTGTTGAAAAAATATTATCCCAAGAACATACGTAAAATTATAAATATTCAGCACATCAAGCTTTTGATATACTTTAGTGCACATGAACTGAGTAGCTGTCAAAATTACAACAGGCAACTCAAGTAATTATGCAGATTTATGCAAAACATTAACAAGAAGAATTAAATGCACAAATGAGGTGGCTACACTTGAATTGTTAAGATTATGAATAATTACCATGAATCTTTTTGCTCTTAATATAACTTGTTTTTGATAAACAAAGCCTTAATTATCAGAATACTTTTGAGAATTTTGGTGACCTTCATTAATCTTACAAAACAAGTCTCTTGTGTTCTGCATTGTAAAAGGCACATGCTTAGAATAAGTACACAAACCATGGGAAAAGCATATGTTAATGGCTACTACAAACCAGTGAACGATACCTCAGGTTTGAAGTAGACAGCATTCTGCACACGTAGGTGGAACAATATTGAGTATTTGGAAGTACTCTAGGCTGAATAATATCTGACAAAGGGTAGGGGAAGGCCGCTATACGAGAAATTATTTCATTTTGCAAAATAACAGGTTATTTTAAGAATAGAAGTGAAATATCAGCCTACTAATTTCTCATCTCTAAGTTACAGTAGGTGCAATAAATCATTTACGAAAGCAATACGGAACCCCAAACACCCCTGCCCCCACCCCGCAACTCGTATTAGTCATCTCCTCCAAGGCTCAGCTTTCTCTAGGTGAAGGCAGATGCCAGACATCCGCATTTTACGCGCCCGCATCCAGCTGCCAGGCAGAACGCGGAGAGCAATTTTTACTCTGCTTCACTGGTAATTTCGACACTGCCCTCTTCCTTTCAGAGGAACAGTGGGACCTCTTCATGTCCCCTCACTTAATTTCAGAATTAATTTGCAACGCTGTCATCGACAGTGTAACAATCCACTGATCAACAGTTGCAATTCTTCATAACACTGTCAAACTCCCAGCTGCCACCGTGGCAGCCGGCTTCGCCCAGGCCCAGACACTCTGCCTTGGGACTAGTAGTACAGAAGAACTTTGGAAGCATTAAGTCTTTAATGCCAGCCACACTATTTCTTCCCTAGAGAGCAAGCTGTCAGATCAATGGTGGTTTTGTCATAAAAATCTCTCCTAGGGACTTGAATTTGTTTTGACAAATGTCAAATAGCTTTGATGCATAAAAATTAACTTACGGAGGTCATAATTAGACAAAAAAACAAACTTGCATTTTGCTGGTACTTGCATCACTTTATATCGTTGCATAACAAGAACAAACCAAACACCATCCGGACAACCAATGCCCTGTATGTGAGCCTAGGCTTCGAATTAACTATGAAATTCCTGTTCTCCGTGAGAAAGCCCAAGTTTGGCCACGTGTCCGGAAAGGCTTTGCCCGGCACGTCTCTGTGTAACACAGCCATGCCTGGGGCCACCATCACCATCCCGTTCCCGGCTCTGAAATCCAGTGAGGAAGAAATCCCTCTCGCAGGGAGACTGCTCCTCCTCCCCACGCCGCCTGGCCACGCTGGCTATCAGAGACCGACTACAAGGCTACATACGTGCTGCACAGCCTACGCGGGAGGGAAGGCTGGCTCCTCTTGCCTCCATGCCAATACCTGCTATCTGGACAGGCAGCGCAGAGCACAAAGGTGATGGGTTATGAACTTTTCTTCCCATGAGCTCAAACCTCTCCTTAAGTCCGTGCCCAGGCACACACGCTCGATTCGGCGCACCGCTCCCCCAAAGTGCCAGGCAGCACTGCAGCTCTCTGCAAAGCCTCTCTGAAAAAATCAGTCAAGAAATATTTGGAACAGGTCTGTTTTACTGTAAATGCATTCACCTACTTGGGTAGTAGTTGGAAGGAGAGATTTTCAGCTAAATAAAGCAAGAGGCTCAGAGAGAGACCCATCACAAATTCAGATTTCACAAAGACGCCAAGCTCAAAGGCACACTGGCGGAGGTGCGCTCGCTGTCCGTCCACAGAGCAGCCACAACGCGAGCCAGCAGCACGTGCTTCCCGCCCTCGTTTCTCTCTTGTCAATGCTCCTCTTCCTTGGAGGAGCTACTTTTATTGCTGTAAGGCTAGAGCAGTTTTCAGATCCATTCAATCCTTGGTTCCTTTTACAAAAATACCGATTAGAGTATCAGTTACAAGGACTCTTTTCACCCAACAAACTGATATTCACCAAGCGGGTATTGCACCAAGGCCTCCAAATTATTTCACATCAGCCAACAAGGAGCCAGAAACCAGTAGACGCTTTCCATTCACAACCGTTGCTTCAGCATACGCAACACACTCGCAGGTGCATGTTTCGCTGATCTCCCTGTGTTGCAACTCTGGACTCCCAAGAGGTCTCTCTCAGTTTCTAAGCATACAGCTAAGATTTCACTACTTTTACCAAACAGGGTAAATATTTTAATTAGCATAGTTAGAAACACTGTAACTAATTCCAGCTGAACTGCATAAATAAATAAGCAAGGAGACTTTTGCTGTGTATTTCGTTTGCTTTACGAACTGCTTGTGAGCTTGAAAGCTTCGGTTGTTGTGAATCATATTAATCAACACTAGTCTTCCTCAGCAGAGTAACATCCTGACGGCCAGTGATGTCAACCGTAAACTCCAGCCGATATCAGCAGGGTCACAATTTTCCCAACCCGCCTATGCCACTGCCTTCAACACATCCACTAACAGAATCCCAGCTTGTGAGAGGAAGATGAGAAAGGCAGGCAGAGATCAAACAGAGATGAAAATTATAAAATGGGTAGGTATAGTGTACTATAAGCACCTTCGGTTTCATGAAAGAAAAAATAGGTAGCACAAAATCCATGCCTTAACATGATCACAGGAATCAAAGAACACCTACTTTTGTGGTATCAAGTTATTTTTCAAGAGCTGCTCAAAGCAAACACACACCGTCAGCATCAGACCTTATATGCAAGTTCCCTATATAGCCCCAATTTTTGTAGTCATGTAAAAACAGAAAAGATCGGAAGAGGAGCCTTCCCATGAACGTTCTGACAGAACCTTAATTGTAGCAGCACTACTGGGAGCTGCTATAATAATAATATTCTTACTGCTACTTGTGCCTATTTTCTTTAGGTACTCTACTAGCAGCAGTCATTTCGTAGATAATGAGCCTGTTTTGGAGAAGGGCTAATTTAGAAAATCAGAACAGGGTTACCACCAGCAGACATTGTTTTCTTAATAAACGATCATTTTATTTTTGAATAAACGTGCAGTTACACCCTGTCAAGATGGTCTTGCTTTACATGAAATTTCCCAGTATTCAAAAGGTTACGGTGTAACATTTCTCTTTTAAACAGACAGTGTTGACACAATTTTTACTAGTTCCCTATGTAAAAGGATGAGGAGTAATCAAGTTTACTAAGGAGACAACATTCATTTAGAGACGTGGGAAATTGCTAAGTAGCTACTGCACCTTTTTTCCCCCACTGGAGTTTGTGCACAGTGATCACAAAACACCGCGCGGCATTTTAAGGGAACGAAAACATCACACAGGTCACGGAACCATCGGTTTGCTAATCTAAAGTTGACTTAGTGAGTTTTTAAATCTACAATGGAATAGAATTTGCAGTGTGATTTATACTGGATTAATCGGGTTGGACTACAGCAAGCTTGCATTAGTGACTACGCACTATGCGAAACCTGACTCAAGCTGTTGAGCCAGATACTGACGGAAAAGGCTTGTATCACCCAAGTCAAACCGACAATGCAGCTTGTGCTTGAATACACACCCTTCTCTGCTATGGAAGATTCCCGAAATAATGCAAGTGTGAGGCAAAGAGCAGCCACCACCAGGAGAAGAAAGGAAGTAGCTATTTCCTAAGATTTCTCGGGATAGCTTCCTCAGACGTATCAGCAGTACGAGCTGCACGCTGGGCAGGTTTCAAACCGGCAAGTCTGGTAAAAGCTAGAGCAATCCAGAACTGCAGTAACAGCTGCGATGCTGATCAAGCTCCATAACAAGCTATGCAAATCACTGCTGTTGGCACCTGGCTCTATCATTAAGAACAAAAACCCACAGCAAACAGGAAAAAAGAAATAATGACAGATTCTCACTGAAAAAATAAAAAAACCCAACAATTTGACTCTTTCTCCTCTCTTATGATTTCTAGACAACTTAATCTTCCTCTAACTCAGCCTTTTCTTGAACAATGGGCTTTTATCCCAGAAAGCTAGTAGATATCTGCTTTAGATAGAGCGGGTCTACTTTAGACCTACTGAGTAAGTGAATTCAAACCTGAGATGCCACCATGCTTTTTATTAATACTGTCTTGAGCTTGGCCATTTTACCATTCAATAAATCACAACAGCAACAGTGTTAGCTAGCAAAGAGCTTTTGTCTCAGGGTAGGCACACCACAATCAAGTCAGGTGTGTTTTAAACACAAATGCAACACGTTTTAGCCTTATGTAGAAGCCATTCAGAGCTCAGACCCAGGCCAGCACACAGAAACCTGGTCAGACACTCACACCACGAGATTCAACCCCACAATCAGCCGCCTTCTCTACTTTAAGTTACCGAGTGACTTTTGAGAGCAGCTTACAGGTACACGAGCTCAGGATCAAGCTGAAAAAAACCACAGGCTGCAATCAAAAGCTCAGCACAAAGGTCAGGGGGAACTGAGAGGAAGAGGCACTTGTGCAACTCTGTTCTCAGTCCAGCCCGGAGGCCCCTCTTACCAGACTTATGTCAGAGCATGGGATAGGAAGATGAGTGACAGAAGGAGGACAGCTGCGACATTCCCAAAAGCCTTCAGAATTGCATGTCTGTCTTTTCGCTTATCACCCACAACGGCAGAGCCATACCTCTGCCTGGTTTACACCAGTCGGCAAACAGGAACATGTAGGAAGCAAGCTTTTCCAGCTAGATTTCACGGACCCAGCTCCGCAGAGACCTAGGTGTCTGGGAGACGCCTGATGGGAGATGTTTCCATGCATGTTGACGGAAGGCAAAATATAAAACAGATGACCACTTGTTTTCTGAAGATTCTGGAATCTTCAGAGGCTTTGTCTGGTGAAACAATCTCTAATTTGCTACTCTAAATAACCACACTCGCATCCTGCAGCTGTCAGTTGCACATTAAAGGTTCTTCAAAACACCCTAAGAAGCCTGCCAGATACTGGAAGATGGAAAAAAGTGCCTCCCATCATCAAGCCTTCCCAAAAAGATAGATATATCAAGTTCAGGGAAAAATAAAATTCAAGAGCAACTTAGTTTTCCAGTTCTCCTTAAAGCCCTTCATCAAATCCTAAAGCCACGAACAAGTGGACTAAATACTCTCCCGTCCTTTGGCAGATGTATAATTGAGGTTTGCTCTCAAAATAAGGTAAAAACAAACAAACATTATTAGAGAGAATTCATTCCTGGAGAGCTTTTACAGCTAAACATTTATCAGCGAATGGAAGATGTTACATAAAGTGCTTTTTAATCAAAATCCTCTTGATCACCAGCCACAATTTTCCAACCCTCCGAGCACTTCGCTCCAGATCTCTGTGGTTACACTTTCAACTTCAGCCTTTTTGAGCGTTAATCCTTTGGTCTTGGTGCAAGTTAGAACAGCAGCAATAGGGACTTCATACAGATTCATGTCAGGCTCTGCTCCAACTCCACATGTAAAAATACATGAGATGAACTGAAAACCTGATGCACTTTGGGTCAAAACAGAACAAATTCACTGCTGTGGAAACATCTACAGAAAAAAATACTCCACAGAGCTCTAGTTTGAGAATATTAACCGTTCTGTATAATAGTCCTAAGAACGTGTACATGTTTATTTTCCCTTGATTGTTAATGGGTGACTATACACACGTGCTTATCACAGACTTTCTCGCTGCTACTGACAATAATACGAAAACTAATTGCTGTTTGCTAATGCCTTTTACTTATTTAATCTAGTCACGCATTTTGTTTTAGGGTAATACAAAAATCCCGCTTCTGACATTAAAAAGAGATTAAAATATAAAGTGTTGGTTTTCCAAACCAGTGACAACAATGACTTCAATATCTAATCCCATTAATTACTAACAATGATCGCTGTTCAGTACTGCTGTTGCACTGAAGTGTCAAACAAACAAATACGAGGGCTGTCTATCCTGCACGTATGCATTCAGACAACATACACTTCTGTTTCTAGATGAAGGGGAACTCCGTGAGAAGGTCTGAAAATGTACTTTAAAGACTTTCAGGCTGGTTTTGGTCCTTGGTGCATCTCTCTCTACAGAAAGCCGTGCATGTACATAAACTGCACATTACTGAACATTCAGAAATTTAAGAGCAGAAGCAGCATCAACTTCTGTCTGTGACATCTGTATGCCATGAGCTACAAAACCTCACTGTTTTGCACCTATAGCCTTTATTTGAGGCAGAGGAGTCATTTTAGAAAGCTATTTCTTCTTAATTCATTCCAGTGTGTGAAAATAATTCATTCACTGGTAAACTGTTTCAGGAATTCTCTTTAAAACTTGCTATTTATTTCTGGCTTGAGTTTATCTACTTTCAGCTTTCATTCCTTTGACTCTCGTTACACCTTTGTTTTCTATATGGCATCTGTCATGCCAGTATCGATTCACCACGTTAATTAAAGCACTAAATTTCGATATAATGATTCTGTATCAGAATGCCATTAGAGCTGTATCAAAATGTTATCGCATGCAGATAATGCTGCAGCACATTGAGGTTCCTTGGGCTCATCAAGAGTTTTCAAGAAAGAAAATAAAAACTTCTGCACGAGGAATAAATTTGATCAGTGGGGGGGGAAAAAAAAAAAAAAAAAAAA
>VZSC01017777.1:747059-779858 GCA_013398225.1 Steatornis caripensis
AAAAAAAAAAAAAAAAAAAAAAAAAAAAATCACTATTTAGCAAAATAAACAACTGAAGATAAAAGTAAAATCCTTCACATTACATGTACGGTAGAAAAGCAGCAATTTCTGCAAGGTTTCTACATTGTTGTAAAGAAGAAAGAAGTAAAAACCAATATTCTCACTAACATCCTTAGAATGCTGACACTTACACTTAGAGAACTAAGTATTTATAATTTTTTGCAGTATCAATTCTTTGTATTTTTTCCTCCACCATTCAAATATCAATACCACACCATTCAGAGAAACACTAGCACTAGAATAAAAACACCACTTTGGCTTCCTGATTTTTTTTGTTAATATTTATTGGTACAGATAGACAGTATTAGGCTAACTCAGCAAATGAAGACTTACAGTCTACAAGTCTGAGGTTTCAAGATTTCTACAAAAATGTGCAAGGACAATGTCTTTCATATATGAGAAACTTAAATACAGTATATAATCATTCTCCGCTGCTATCTCAACCATAATTGCACTGAAATTCTTCTTATCACCTCAATAACTAACAGTATCTTATAATGTAAATGCTTCTACATGACAATTAAGATCTCTGTTTGCCTTCAAGTAAATTTAAAGAGTTGCCTTTAATAAAACGGAATAAAGCTAAGAGATGTCAAGTATCATCTCTTAACTACCAAGCGCCCCCATGCTTACACAAAATTATACAGGATTAGCTTCCCTGGCAGTCTTAAAGCTACAATCTGGACTTTGTCAACTTTTTGGCACTAAAATTAAAATGAAAAACAAGAAGATTACAGCTGGCAGTGTCATTTTAATAGCAAGTTTGCTGAATAGCATTCCAGAGAGTTCAGCTTCACCTGATATAAACCCCTGGATCAGAAACCCTGCTAACTCAGTGCCTGAGGACTGCCAAGGACCGGGAGGCCACCTACTGCAAGGAACGACAGCATTTCAACACCCTGTTTGGCTCCCGAAAACGAGTGCCAGTTGCAGCAGGCATCAGAATAACGGGCAAGTTCTCTCCTGGTGCCGGAGCTTACTTGGGAACGGGGTGGGATGGAAAGCGTGGGACCTGACTGTGCTGTCTGGAGACCTCTGCCTTACCTACTGCCACCATAGTGCGGCGAGAGGTGCCTGAACTGGCTTTTCTTCTTGAGCAAATTTGAGCAGATTTATCTCAGCATGATGTAAGCACAGGAAACCCATTTTCCTGCTCAAGGCAGAAAGCACCACAAATTAGACGGGTAGACATACCAAAGAGAGAAAGGTAAAGCACAGAAAGGACGACTGGTGCATCTTCTGGTGGCATGCAGCACAGACCATTCTCCTAAATTGCATTAGAAAGCTCTGACAAAACTTCTACTCCCTTCAATTCTTCTTTGAATTCTGTCTCTATTTTGGACTTGTGCTTTAAAAGTAAAATTCAGCACTGACAGCACATTGCTGGCTGATTTATAGAACAGTTGGTACAACTTCCCAAACAGGGTTACAGTGCTTTGGATTTAGGGCCAAATTTTGTTCTTATAAAACTACTCATCATTTCCCCAAACACTCTCAGGAAGGAACTCCAGCAGTGTCCAAAAGCAGAACGAAGGCGGCAGCTTCCAGGCTCGCCTAGCAGTAGGCTTCACAAAGTAAAAGAGTGGGGAGAAACATAACTTCATACACATTCCCCTACCCGCAGCTCTGAATTGAAACTCTCTGCCTCAATCAAGGCTTTCTATAATAATTTCCCAATCTAAAATGCACGGGCAGTTGGGAAAGAAATAACAAACAATGTCCAAAGCGACAGAAGAATCAAAGAAAAGAACATAGCATCACTGGGACAGAAGGAAATAGTCCTCCCAGCCTAATGCCTGGCCTTAGAACAACCATAAAGGAGGACTTAATTGAATCTATGTTGGATGAAGAAAATTAAACAATTTTTTAAAAGGCAAGTCTACGCAAGTTTATAAAACGCTGTCTTCGAATGAGTTACATGAGCAGTAGATCTAGGAAGTCCGAATTTCCATATTTCAAAAACTATATATTTTCATCACTATCCCCAATAACTGCAAGAGAAACAGTTACCAAAAGATAAAAAAAAAGCAAAGGATGATGCATAATTCAGAGTCAGAAGTATTAGCCCTTGCCAACTGGACAGCTACAGGAATGTCTCCAGTGCTTTATTCAGAATTTCCTCAAGTGAAAGAAGACAGTTTGTTAAAAATGACACCTTAGGGATGCATATATAATCCCTCTCTGACTCCCGTGTCATGTTTCCTCAGTTTCCTTCAAGTCGAAATATATTTTTTTCCCTTGCTCCCAGCCCTGTAGGGTCAAGCCTGCTAATGAAAATCAAGCTGTCTTTTTTCTGCTATCAACAATAGTCAGATAACAAAATACAGGTTCTGAACTTGGCATGTTTATTGTTGGTGATGATGGATAAGCCGATAGCAGACAGCTTCATTTTCCTCAAGCTGGGCTAACCCTGCAGAGAGAGAACTGGGGGAAGCAAAAAAAACCCGTTTAGTTTTGACGAGTAGTAAAACAGTTGAGCAAACATGACATGACATGGATGTCAGAGTGCATAATATAACTGCATGAACTCCAGCAATATCAAGAGAATACGCAGAAATGTTAAAGTTTATGTAACTAACCTTTGGAAGTTTATGATCTTCCATAATTATGGACATTAATATGTTCATCAGAGACAAACACAAAGAAATCCAGAAAAGATGCCTACACTGTTTGTTTGGCTTTTATCACTTCTACATAACTCCCATAGTGTACTTTTAAAGCTTTGTACCACGTGGTGCAAACTACATGACAACCAGAATAAAATAACACGCAACTGTTGTAATTTGCATGTACCAGGATATGTAGAATAGCATCAGGGTTATTGCAGGTGACCCATAAAACGGCAGCACACCCGTAACATTTTTAGAACCTCACTGAAACAACTGCGCAATTATAGAACTTTCAACAGCAAGCAGGGCTTAAAGTTATCTTGTAGCAGCATGAAATTACACAGAAATTACAGTTTAGCATTGTTGTTAGTTCGCAGCCGATGAGAAGGCCTGTATCATGCCCTCCGGTGGGAAAATAAGGTGCAATTGCCCATCTTAAAACAAAAAATTGGCAGTGCCCTGAGGGATCGCTCCACTGTCACTTTGCTTCCCAACCTGGAGCAGCCAGGACCGGCAGTCCATCACCTTTGCACATAATCCAAGATCCACAGAGACATCTCAGCTACCACCAAGTAGACAGCAGGTCTGTGCTTCTTCGAGCTGCAGCAGCTTTGCTCTTTGGGGCTAAAAGGACAAATTCCAAACTTCCTACCCATGCCCAAAGAAGTCTGAGAGTGTGGGGAAGAGACTGAAGGCAAGTAATAAGAAGTATCTTCCCTCCCACATTCGTGTGACTGCAAAAAATAAAGATCAAAGTAGGAATATAAATGTCCGGTTCCAACAAGTCAATCTAGCAAAGATCATATATTAGAGACTTCTATCTATATTAATTTTAAAGTATTGCCTCTAATGAATACTACCACTCTACATTTTATTTCTGCCTTTCATTGATACTTCCTCTGCTAAGAGCTGGGTAATAAGGTGTCATAATTTTAGGAAGAATTTCCTTTGACTATAGTCACATGAGCTAGGATCCCTAGTTTCACAAAAAGAAGATACTCCACCAAGACACCTCAAGAAGATACGCAATTACAGTTTAGAAAGAATATTAAACTGCTGTGTGTGTACGTTGGAATAAGGACAGGGGCTTACCAGAAAAGATGGACATACATTGGTGCAAATCTATGCACGTGTAAGTCTCCTAGGAAGACGAGGTTTATAGGGTGAGGTAGTATCATTTTTAGACATACAAAGTACTAGTTAATTTTACGGCAAAGAATATTATTTTATTTTACTAAATCAGTTTCTTTTCATCTTAAATTTTAGAACTCCTCATACAAAACAAAAGACTTGCCTAAAACGTCTGCAATGTTAACAGTTCTTTAAAGTATATCCATTCACAAAACATCCACTAAAAATCAATAGAAATTTGTGTTACGGAGGCGCTCCAGCACAAGATTTTAAATAGACACTGCCTTGTACACACTGACTACACAAAAAGCGCACCAGCACGGGGAAAAGAAATATTTATCTGTGAAGGAATATTACCACTCAGCTACTTTACTCTTCTAAATGTAGAGTGCCAGAGATCTGGTGGGGTTATTTATCCATGCTATCCATTTAATTTTAAAATAACTGATATTTATTTTGATTATTTATTATAGTCTTGGACTTCCTCCAAGAGCGACATAGCTTTTTTTCTTAGTGGAAAGATTTGCAGAGAATTAAGACACTCTCAAACGAGGGGCACAGAGAGACCCTGTACTTATTACAAACGGGGGGTGGAACCAGTTTATTTGTGGGCAACTTGCATACATGATGAATTAAGGCACGAATAACAAAAGAAACGTGCATCGTATGCTACGGTTCTTATAAGTTATGACGAACTGTCTCTTGCTTCCTACAACTGCCAAAAAAATTTATTTTTGACTTTGTTCACAGTCAGAACAGAGCACATGGCTCACCCATATAAGGTGGCAACCATTCACATTTTATTGGCAATGTTTTCTCAAACAATAAAATCATTCTGGGGGCTCAGACTCTGCACTTTCAACATAAGCTGGCTTCTTGTTTTCTTCTATCCATTGAGGAAAAGAAAAAAAAGTAATGCTGCCACCTCTTGCTCAAAAGTTCCTTGTTCTTCAGGTCTCCTTTCTCCCGACCCAAGCCACCCCTGCTGTGGAAGTTCTCAGCAGGATGTGCTGACGCCATCTGACAAGCTTTATGCTTATCAACAAGACTCAGCGACCTTGACTAGTGAGGACAGAGCCTCACTGCCTTTCCCATAGAGTGCCCCCAAATGCCTCAGAAAGGAGTCTCTTCTTGTCTGCCCCTTGCCCGAGGACTCCCTTTAGACTACCAACACGGCTTGCTCTGAGCCCAGACAGACGTTCACTTGGTCAAGACGAGCCGAGTCAACTCCTGGGTTGTTAAATTCAAAGCAATTTGATACCTGTACATGTTGGAATATGCATTAGAGAAACTGGGATTTCAGTACTAGGTCAGAGTAAGTCATTATCAGCCCCAAAAGGCTCATTAGCAACTGTTCTGAGGACAGATTTTTCCTGGATTATTCTTGTTCATTTTCCATCTTTAACACAAGAGTCTCTACTAGGAAAAGCGAGCAGAGCTTTTTGACTCTCTAAATTAGCTTGCCTGACGGTAAACCTCTTGTAAACTTACCTCAACCTTAAAGCAGTCAAAGAGATACTAGTTGTATTACCTGATTTTTTTTTTCTCCCCAAACTGGGCACCAGGAACACTCAGCAACAGCGTTCAATGGAAATAACATCCATCCTGTGCTTCGAATACAAAACTCCACTATCTTTCATGTTGCGCTGTTTAAAACACATCAAGCAAAATTTTCGTGACCCGCTTTAATTCTCTACTCAAGAAGAAGAAAGGTTTCGACAGTGCTTGCTTCTATTACAGTCGGGCTAAGCGTTCAACACAGGAATCCAGCCTCTAGGATGAAAGTTGGAACAAGTTCTGCATGAGAAAACTGTGAGTTACAGTGTAAGCACTTTGTAAAACAAACTATAAAGTTTAGAAACATGAAATATAAATGTGATCTATCTTACTTTGACAAAGCCATATTTTCTTGTATGAAATGACTTTTGAAGAGGGCTTGTTTTCATTAAAAAGAAGTCTTTTGTGGCATAAGGGCAGTGTACATAGAATGACCTGACCCACAGAAATACGTTCCACCTCCAGACAGTTAAATATGCTTATTGACCAGCCAGCCTCTTCGGTTCTTGCAGCCTACCATAACAGGTTAAAATCCCTTGGCGATCAGAGTTGCAAGTGAGGGTGAAGCAGCTCACGTGAACAAACAAACAAACTGGCAAGCACACGCTTCCCTGGAACCCTTGCAATGAAATACAAACGATACAGCTAACAATCCAGTCACTATAAAACAGCCACTAGCAACTTTATCATGAGAATTGCCTCAATATGAAAGAGCAGCAGAGGAAACAAGAAGAAACTCAGGAAAACTCGTCAGACTCCAGCTATAAGAGGATTGCAGTAACCTTTTTATACTTCAGTGAGGATTTTACTGTCACTTCATTCAGACTCAGTGAACGCTCTCAGGATACACATTACAGCACTATCTGCTGAAGTGTTAGCATCGCTTTAAAAGCATAAGTGGCAGGGATTTGCTGTTTTTCAGCAAGTATCACCATGGTGAAGCTCTGTCTAGGAATCACGCTAACACAGGCAGGGCTGGCATAATGTTTTACCTTGTGCTACCACCGGGATCCCGTAGCTAGGTCAGGATCACACAGAATTGCTGTGAGGAGGTCAAAGTGGCACGTCTTGCAATACTAATTCAACATCCTACGCCAACGTGTACAAAACAGGGATGTATTGCTGGGCAGCAATACAACAGGCAGCTCCTCAGTGGCTGGGACAGCAACGCAGAATAAGCCTGGATGCAAATGCTGAAGCACAGTAAGATATTTCTACCCTTTCTCACTCCAGTGAGTTGCAAGGAGTCCAAGAGGGAAAGTTGAACTCTGTAAACAGCCCTTCACTGATCTACACCCCTCAATCTAAATCAGATCATCTGACCCGGTCAATACCTCGATACGCACATGGTACTCGATACCTATTTCTAGTAAATATACATCTTTGCAGAGTCTATTTAGAAGCGAAAGAGCCCATCCATTTCGGTCACGTAGAGAAAATGTTCAGTCATAAAAAGGAGCAATGAGACATTCCTTCATCCTGCTTTGAAATTGTGCTGCTTCACCTTACTGTTTTGATTGTCTAATAATTTTGTGGTTTTAAGACTTATAAACGTGCTGCAAATGGAGTAAATGACATTGTTGCAAACACAGAGCTATGTAGCACACTTATAGAACTGGATCAGACTACCACTTCACTTAATTCCACCTCCAGACTTCATCACTGGCCAAATGCTTGTCAAATGCTTCAGAAGAAGAAAAAAAAAAAATAAAAAAAATCACACAGTGGGCAACTATGGCTCTCAGGGGAAGTTTCTTTTCAACTTTTAGAAGTCATAGATTTTAACTAAACACTAATTCGCCAAGGATGCTGCCAATACTGCTACACATACCTCTTCTCCCCTCACTCCATATCCTTTTTCCAAGCTCATTTTGAAAGGTGTCTTTTAAGTCTCCAAAATGCACGACCTTTTCGTAGCCGTTTTTCACCCTCATTACATGGCGTACCTCCACTGAAGGCAGTGGGCTTCTTGTGTATAAAGCGGTCTGCTGTACTTTCAGAGCACCAAACTACAGTGAAGAGTTGAAAATTTTACATCTTGCATTTCTGCAGATACTGTTTTAAAACACTAAACGTCCTTATTACGATTCAGTGAGCTTTAAATGGTTGTTAATTATAAAAAAAAAAGATAGCTGCCTATCTCAGGGCAATATACCCTTCTCTTAAATAGGAGAGGAAAAATACACAGACAGCACAACACAACACATATTTTAAACATCCACTAATTCAAACAGCATACTGCGTGTTACATCTGATGTGGCAGTTGTTATGGAAACTACGCGTTTTGATTGAGTAGCAGAATAAATACCCACCTAAACCCAGCATGATGGGCCAGTGCATAAATTAGGTACTCCAGACTCAAATTACCTACATCTTTATAGTATTAACTTTTTTTACGCTACCATTGAGTGATGAAATACGATTTTTCCAGCTAAACATTTCCCTAACACTTTCTCTCCATCCTATTCTTTTAGTTATACTCCAAGATATAAAAGATACACCCTGCACCAAGAATCAAAACCACTTTTTATCAACATGGTATTTCTAGTTGATACTAAGTCGCTGAAGTCACTACTAAAAACCATAATGGAAGTAAATGCAGAATTTAATCTCACCTGCATTTTACTATTGCAGCTTTATATCTGGAACGGAGAGTGAAACAAAAATTGCCACCTCCCCCCCTCCCAACAAGCCCTGCACAACCATCAGATGATTTCCCTTCACGTGCACCACAGCTTCGTACAGGAGCGAGGCTTAGAGCGGGGGTTCTATCTTTTATCGTCTGGGTTTAATAAGCATGAACCTTCAGAAGGCAGGAAGAAAGAGATACTTAATTGTTTTCATCACAGAATATATTCTTGTGTAAGGCAGCTGCCGATTCCTGCAGATACTACCATAACTGTACATCTTGATACAAGCATTTCAGTCCTTCCCCACTTTCCAACGTAATTAAGAGGCAGGTTGCCTAACTTTTGAAATAAAACATATTGACTACTGTTTTCCCCACACACATTTCTACACGGAACGATATGCCACGCCAGAAAGTACAAGCGCAACAGGCACACGTATCACAAACTTCACCATAATGGGCACGCATTCACCCATTGGATCAACATCTTTCAATTTATTAGCATGACAAAGGACACAATTATTTTGGATATGCCTGAATGCAATTTTCATTAACTTTGCAATGATTTATTAACAAAAGTGTCAGGAATGTAATAAAAGCAGCAGGACTCCTCAAAATGCCAAAATAAAAAAAAATTACGAAGAATACAGCAGAATTTCCAAACATGCCTTGCAGCATCAGGTCAATAAGGTTGCTTGATTCTATCAAAAGCATCACCATGGTGAGTGAACTCCGCAATTAACAAAGAGTAAGCACAAAAAATGCTAATATCTCATTTGAATGTAATTATGCACAGATTACTGTTCACTGGAACAAGAAAAAGGATTTTAATTGTCACCCAAAGTTATGTGTAAACCCACGATTCTAGTCAACTTTTTTGTTCAGGAGAGTTTATACAACACTGAAAACGAAGAGTTCACAAATTTGTGTGCTCGGTGACTTTGGAAAACGACTGTACTGACTTTCCATCAAATACGCAACTTCCTAGAGTCCTTTTTGCAACATCCCTCCATGTATGTTGGCAAGGTTAGTTTGTAATAAGTTTCACCATCGTTTGCATTTTAATACTATTTGATCTCATTTACATGTTTAAATTTGTTCCCGTAATAAAATTCATTAGTATGTTTATCATAACCACATAATGAATATAGTCCTTATGTAAAATAAAAAATTGAAAGTACATTAGAGACATTACAAGCTGTTTGAAATTACTGTGCTTTGCATATTATACCTTATTAATTAAATTATAAATTATTTATGTATTTCTTTAATCAGGGGCAAGCACTACAACAATATTATATTAGTATAAGAAACACAATACAACTCTAAGCTAATTCACGCGTGGACCAGTTTCACATGCGTACACGCACAGGTTCATTTTTGTCCCGGGACGGCAAATGCCGTTCCCCATGATGTGCATCAGGGGATATGAAATAGCTAACTAAAGGGCAGTGAGGGGAAAATGTTTCTTGTGCAAGTTAAGTTTTAACTTGTTGAGATAATATCTCCTTTGCCTTCCCTTCTTAACAGAATAATTAAATCAGATGTACAGATGGAACTGGACAATAAATCATTAGTCAGGCTAATGCCACATTCACATTATATAAAGTCCACTGCTTAAAAAAATAAATAAATGGGAAAAAAAATAATTTTTCTTTCAGTGTTTTGCAGTGGTTTCTAAAGTTCAGCAGATAAAATAAAGCATTTTGTAATCATGGAGAATGTTAGGGAAATACCACAAGAACAGCAAGAAGGTTGTTTGAGTTCATATTCTTTTTAACTAAGCTATTACAAAGAAAAATTAATTTACTGATGTGCAACATTATTACTTTAACAAAAATAGAGTTTATAAAAAAATTAATAGTTGGAAGAAAATTATTAGATATTAAAACCAAAACTCATAAGATTACAGAAAAAGGAGACCGGTATAGTTAAAGGTCAGTGGAATCTGTAGAAAATATTAGTGTATGAAGAAAGTGAAAGACATCAAACAAGAAGCCAAGAATAAAATTACCAAATCCATAAGTGAGATGGAAGGTGGGTACAGAACATGTTCCTATTCTGGTATCAAGAACTGTGGTTCAGTTTTAATTTTGATCCCACTGAAAACTCTGAGCATCTCATGTTGTGTACCATACCAGTGAAGCAGTCTGGGCCGCTAAAGGATGTGCATCTTTGCTACGGGTTTTGTTTGTTTGCGTATCAGCCCAAATCCTGAAGAGCATCTGGTACCAAGAGTAAAAGTGCCTTAAAAATGTCTGTGTGCACACATACGCACACACACGCTGACACAGTAAATTGGAACAGTTGCAAAAGATGAAGTTCTCAAGAAATGGTGAAGATTACTGATGAAATTCTGAACAGTGATCTTCATCCTGTAGCTGCAAGCAGTGGTGCTTAATAAACAGAAAGGAGATAGTCAGGAAAAGACCCCATCATTTAAACACAAATTCTGAAGCACAAGGTTTTTTAATTGTTTTCAGTGAGACAGGAAAGGCTAAGGCTACGAAATTGCGCTACCAAACCTGAAGAAATACTGCACTCCCAGAAGAAAAAAAAATAGAAAAAAATCAAACCAAGCCAACAGAGACATGCATCAAAATTACCCTTCATTTTAGGGAATACAGAAAGCTGCTGAAAACATAGATTAGTCTGTTACTGATGGGGGAGAGCTTGACCAGCAAGACAAGTTGCCAATCCAGGCTACAAACTTCAGGAACACGGACACTGGTCCACCCCTGAATACATACACGTTTGAAACTCCAAAATACTGAGAGAGAAACCCAAAATCAAGAAAGAGGAGCACAAAGCTCAGCCTGTGGTCTGATAATACAACTGAGACAAAGCCTAAGCTTTAGGGGCAATGGATTAGTTCAGTACACAAGTGTTTAAAACAACCTGTTGACTGAACATAACATCGGCTTAGTGCATTAAGTCTATACCACTAGCTCAGATGAGGCTATGAATAATGAATACCGCTGGAGCGTAATTTATACCCCTGGGGAAGTTCCTGTTCTCCAACAGAAGCTGCAAATCACTCTGGGAATCAGAAAGATGAGAAGGACCAACAGCGGAGATCACCTTATTTTTACTGCATCATGCCCAAACAGCACTCTTTGTTTCTACCTACACCACAGTAAATTCAAATATTTGTTAGCGTACGTGCAAGTACGTGAGTAAAAAGAAAGTTACCTTCATCCGCCAACAAGGGGAGGAATACTGCTGATGTGGCTGAATGAATGTAACAGAAATTACAGTCTACCTGAAGATGTTTTCATTTTGGGTCACACAGTAGAAGACAAGGGGCCCTAGGAAGCTTTAGAAAGTGAAAGCTCTGCTGGTCTAAAAATAATCAGATACAAATGTAAATTCTATTTTTAAGAAGTCCCACCAAAAAAAAAAGTTGCGCTCAAAAACCACCCCAAAACACAGAGGTTGCCTGTAGTGAGGCTGTGGTCATATCGCCATTCCCCACAGACAAGAAGCATGCTGAGATTCTTCATAAAGACAAACTAGGTTGTGAAAATAACTCTTACTTGAGGGGCCTGGAAGCTTTATTTGTGCAAAGGACATTGTCATGGATTTGGACTTCCAAAGACGACCTTGGAGAGCACCAGGACTTAGTTGCTCAGCTGGCGCAATCTTCGGTGCCTAAAACATGATCAGTTGCAAAAACTCAGCCTTTCCACCAAGTCCTTAACATTTCTAGGCTATCGATAGTCCTGAAAGACATCGGGAGAAAAGAGCCGTGCCAGTGGGCTGCCGGCTGAGGGCCCTGCTCCCTTCCTTTCATGGCATTACCTTGCCTCCACACCTGTCCACACTCTCCTCTCCTCCCCATGTAGGTTTCTATAGCCTGTCACAGACGTCTGGTGGGCGTATGGAAAATTCTTTATGTGTCTGATATTCAAGAACCTGTCTTGGGTGACTAACAGAAGTATAAAATTTACAGTACGTCTACTTCTGTGGCTGGACTGCAGTGTAGAGCTCTAACAAATGACTAGAAACTATCTAATCAGAGCATCGTGGGGCTGGACACAGGCTTTTCTACTGGGCTTTGAAAAAAAAAAAGTTAACTCAGGTAGACAAATACTGCGGAACAATGTTCTAAATGTGAAGGGCAGAAGGGACATCTCACCTGCCTTTTTGCCCAAGAGGCTTCATTATATACCAGTCTCAATGCATTAAGACAGTGCTGAATTCAAGGGTTTGGAGTTATCAGAATAAATGAATTGATCGCCTCTTCTCAGTATTACTGAGAATTCACAGCTCAATGGCAAGTCTAAGCAAAAATGCAAGGTACTTCAAACTCTCACTGAGAGTTGCTGGCAAACTTCATAGGTTGATTAAAATGTTTACTGTGTTTGGTTTGGAGGGTTTTTTTTTTTCTTTTATTTGATTGGAAAACAGAGATGGAAGAAACATATTTTAAATACAGACCAGGCAACCGGTGCAATATTTTGGAAAAGCCATGCTTTTAAGTGAAAACGTGAACGAAGGACCATAGGAATGTCAGAATTTGACCTACAGATCACGTGGTCTGAGCAAAGCAATGGAAATCAGTTCAGCCCACTTCATTTGCGCTCTAAGTTAAAAGGCTCATTTCCCTTCAGCAGTAACGTACTGAGCAATCCAAAGATGTATAGACATTCCTCTCAAATTTAGCCAAACAGAACAAAGCATATTAATACTTCTATCAGCATTTCATCACAAACATATGCAAAACTATGGTATGACACACAGTACTACGCAGAAGTACCTTGAAAAAGGAACAGAAATCCCAGGCATAGAATTAAAGCCAAAAAAATATTGTGACATATGTGAGAATTTGGGGATTTTGCTAGCACTTCCAGGAATTTCCCAATAACCTGGATAACATGAAGTTATGATTGGACAGAACACCAGCAAGCTTTCTGCAAGCAATAGGCAGGGTACTAGTGCCCACTGAAAGCCTGGCACTGCAGTTTAACCGTCTTTCGCAAGTACATTCAACAAGAGATTTTATTTTCCTACCACTGAAAGCATTTGTCTGCGTCTCGCAAAGTCACGACAGCGTTCTCAAGGCCACACACTATATCAGATACATGATTCCCCTAAACAAGCCAGTTCAACTCATTGACCTGCTTTTCTCCTCCTCCTGGTCCATTGTACTTCATAAAATTAATTTTAAAATACGATTCCTCTAGACATTAGATAAGAGCTTATTAATACCTTAGGCCACGTCAGGATTAAAAAGAAAAAAGATAGATAAGCATTGATAAAATTACTCTATTTCAGTCAGGAAAAACATGCTTCACGTAAGAAAATCTACTCATTAATTATTCTGAAGATGATGGAGCAGGGAAGATACATCTGGAAAAGATATTATTTGCATAGTTAAAAAAGGATACATATATAGAATGGATCAGAGTTAAGATTTTTCAGTACAAATTATTGCACAAAAAAGTGAAATGCTTTCAAGTATTAAAATGAGAGAGAAAAAAACCCAAGACATTTGCTGCTAATTACCTTCCTCTACTTTAGCCGGCATGCGACTATTTAAATAGGTAAGGATAGTCTGAAATAGCCTAAGGACGCTATCAAAAGAAGGAACACTACAATTTTCAAGCACTGCGTACGGCAAAACACACATAATTATTTTCTTCAAAGTCCACGGTCAACATCAGAAAGTTGTTTTCATTCCCAAAGTAGAAACAATGTAAGTTCATGAACTATTTCCTGAAAAAGTCTATCACGGAAAAATATGGGAAAAGACATCCGAAATGAACAGTATTTCAAATTATTTTCTGACATGAAATATATCCTTCATCCAAGACAGACTATGATGGTCCAGACAGATTCTTTGAAATCATGATATAATATTCACGTTCACCTCCCACCATCAGAAAACTTGTCTAGTTCTAAAAGCATTTTCATTTTGAGAAACTCGGGGCGCTGTTTTCCCAAGGTCCTAGCAAGACTCGCTAGTATAACCAAGAAACGTCAGTTCCCTTAAGTCTTCAGAGGTTTTCTAGTAAACCTCTGAGGCAATACATCGTAAGACAGAATCGCAACCTGTCTTTTGCATTGACCTAAGCTCTCAGGAGCCACAGGCTCCTTCTCACACACATATCTGAACCCTGCGTTGCACTGCGTGGCACCAGTGCTGCTAGCAAGCATGCAACAAGTACACAGTGCATTCACGTCAGCAAATAAATCACATGTAAAACACTAAGCCAAACACTGCCTTTCCCTTCTCCACTGTCAGGGACAGCAATGTTGCACTTGGGCGCCAGCAAGCCTGTGCTGCCAATGGACTCACCCTCGTTTACGCCGAACTCAGAGCAATGAGAAAATGGGAAAAAAAAAAACGTTTTAGCACTTTTGCTAAAAAGTTTTTTGTTTACAGCTGCTTGCATGCATTCCTAGGCAAACAGAAACCATTGACTTTCAAAAGGAGCGCTCATACTGCCAAATTCAAAATACAGTATCCTTAAAAATGTTGTCCGGTAGAAGCATTAAGGGAATCATTACTCCATTTCCTGAGATTAAATTCACAACAGTAAAACTGCATTATAACCTTCTTTAACTGGATCACCCTTCCTTCTAGATATAATTGGCAGGGAGTATTGAGCTGAAGGCATACTGGTTTTGTGGGATTTGGTTGTTTAAGAGCTTAGAAAATTTCAATTCAAGGAATGACTTTTTAGGGAAGTTATGAGTGTGATAGCAAACAGGGAGTTATGACAACTATTCCCCACTTTTAACTATCACAGGAGGTAGTTGTGTCTGCTATAATAAATTCTTTACTCTATTAAGTAGTAAAAATCTATTCAACTGTCCTTAAAGTATTAATTTTAGTGCCATGATTACAAGACTATTATTACCTTAATAAAACTCATCCAGTTTACAAGCTAAAAGGTCTATGGTTTGAATATTGGAATAATCCAGTTTAATTAGGATAACAATGTGGAAACCACTCACATAACAATTGGGAACAATTTTCTAATGGACTTAAATTATGCGCTTGTAAAGGACACTGACAGATGATATACTTACTTTTCCTGGGATCGCGTGGGAGATCTTTAAAGGAAGATTGTCTAAGCCAGAGAAGATTTAGATATCTCAACATGTCTTAAAATCATGGGTCCAAACCAAAGGCATTATGCAGATCCCCTCTACCTTTGGTGACTCAGAGTTAACAACAATAGACATCCCAACTTTCTCCATGTCCCTTGAAAATAAAGAACAATTATGTCTTAGACAACAACAATAATTAGTGTCTGTATGGCCATTACATCTGAAAGGTGCTATCCAGGCAATTAAAGATAACAAGCAGTTGGATACCACCGTACGGCTGGTTAGTTGGATAAGCTTCTTTCTAAAAGTCTGAACAAACAGTTACAGATATTAACAAGCCCAACATTAGTTAAGAATCACCCTTTCGAAGATAGGAGAGGGTCTGAATTTAGGCAAGCCCAGCTTATGTTGCTCTTATACCGGGGCCAAGAGAGACAAGGGCCAGGAGACTCTACACTAAGTGTGGACAGCATGCTATTTCAGATCAGGAAGACTATTACTTCTTGATCTTAGAGGCCTTGTGCTTGGCTCAGTCTGGAGTAACACATGTTCTGAACATACTGAGCACACTGTCAACGCTTGAAAAATTAGTAATAATTGTTGAAATCTTTGCAGGACTTTTTCCTGTGCCACAGAAGAGAGTTACAGCAATCTGCTCCATTTTAAATCCCTTAAAGAATAGTTCTTGTGCTCCTGGCAGCCTACCAATTGGGCCCTGATTTTGGCAAAGCATTGAGTCTTAAGTGTTACACACAGCTTGCAAGGACGCATTTCCTCATGAAGTTCCTCTTCTCACAAATGTCTGAGGGCAAGAGCTAACCTTGGTTTAACTCCAGTGATTTCAAGGAAATTGAACTAGAGGGATACATTTGGAGCAGAGACAGAGCTGAGTGCTATCGTATCACAGGACAATGTATAATGAGCTGCCTCTCCTTACATTCTTGGTACCTTCCACAAGGAGCAAAGGCTAAAGTACTGAGAATTCTTGGACTCATTAGTTAAATCAAGTTGAGCAGGAAATTAACTTTATTCAAATCGTAACAGTCAAATAACAAGACAAAAAGTTTATTCATCACAAGTTTTATTGCAAAACTAAATAATCAGCCTCATTTTACACTCCAGTTAAACGATCTATGACTGTCTTGGTTTTCAGAAGTTTTAAAAACCCAAAGGTGAATTTAAAATAATTACACAGACAGGTGCTTATTTTAAAGGATGGCACACCAATGCAAAGCAATAATGTAACAACTGATTCAGTAATTGTCTGCATTTAGATAAAATATGGTTCTGTATTTTGTCATTAGATATTTCTGAGCCTAGTGACAAGAGAGAAATAAAGAGCCTCAAGACTCTCCACAATCATAACCAGAAATGAAATTCTCAAGAAAACAGACACAGTAAGATATTTAGTGAAATTAAAATATAGGTTCTTCAGAACAAATAGCAATGTGTGCTTTCAGAATCACCATACATCCTGATGCATGAGGTTTTGTGGGTGTGCATACATACCTACAGATTCATAAATGTTTAACATGAGTTTGTATGCCATGCGTATTTAACACACACATTCACGAATTTCTGCACAGCTGTATGAATTCCCAACATTTTTTCCCCATTGTAAGTTAAGGGTTAACTATGTGATCAGATTGAAGAGAGTAAGTTTTAAATTGAACACAAGTTAGTGGCTACTATTAGACTTGGTTTGTTTTCACCTTCATCGCACAATGGTTTTGTGAAGCTAACAGAAACTACTGTAATATTTTCTCTTGCAAAGTCTGTTTGCTAATCAGTAGTGGATCTAATCAAGGACCTAATAAGTGCATAATGGTACATTTGCTTCCCAGGAGAAACCACTGTTTCTCATCATACCAGAAAATACCCCCTTGCAAGGTGCAGTCAGGATCCATGGACTCACTGCAACAGTCTAATAATTTAATTGCAAGCCCTTAGGCAGGGATAACTTAAATTACAATTAGAGAGCTCTAGCACTGCTGCTAACGTCTGTGTGATGAACAGTGTACTGATTAAAGGTTTTTAACAGAGAACTCAGCACTTCACACTCCAGAACAAGTCACTACACTAACTTTGAAGTCTTCTATCTTACTATTCTAATACTTGTGATGCACTCTGCCTAGTCTTTTCTGTGGGGATTCAAAGGATCCAAGCTCAGTGTGGTGTCTGCCCTTTGAAAGGCCTACAGGGGCGTGCTTACATTAGAAAGACCTTTTTTTGCAGGTGGAATACACACAACAGAAAGCCATGCTGCAGCACGAGAAGAAAGGCACCGTGCATAAACACTGCCTTGCCATCACCTCCAAAAATGTGGGAAGCTTCGGCAGGTTGTGGTTTGTGGTTTTTTCTTTGGTTTTTTTGGGGGGGTTTGTTGAGGCGGGTTTTTTTGTTTTGGTTTTATTTGTTTTTGTTTTTGTTTTTACACAAACCAGTGATTTTCCTGTTGGCCTACAGGATTGGAGCTTGTAGTATTGTAAAACACAGAAATAATAGCATATGCGCAGCATGTAAATGTGGTCAAGACTAACCAAAGCAGAAGCGTTCACGAACGTTGTGACCGCGCAATCGCAAATCGCAGTACTCAGCAGCAACCTTCACAGTGGACGAGAAAGCTCAGCAAGCAACCACAGAGGCCCTATGTACAAACGCTCTACACAGGTTGTTGCTGTGTGCCATGTGATGAAGGCTGAGCCAACCTGCTACGGAAAGACACGCACGCTTTTTTACAGCCACATCCATAACAAGAGCCCCGTAGCAGTGAGACCAAGCCTATGGTACCAACAAAGGCAGCAATACATAAAGCAATGGTGAGCAACTTCCCTCGATGTTACGGAAGTCAACCTTGTCACAGCATAGCAGAAAGATGATACCCAAAGAATTATAAGCATGGAACCTCTTCCAGATACTGCTAGGCTTCCAGATTGTCCAAAGGGAAAATCATAACTCATCTTACACATTTCATTTTGTGCCATACATAAAGGTATTTAAATAGTTTGTACTTTATACATGCTTGTCTGCTAAAAAGCTTGCGCTTGGATATAACCGCCCAACATCAGGCCTCCTACAGAGTACAGCTCTGTTACAGGGGAAGGTCTGTAACAGCCCAAAAGAAGAAAGCGCAGGTATTCAAACTATTCCTCTGCTCCCATCCCTCATACAACCCACACATTCGGACGACATGAAGGTGAAACAGCAGCAATCACTCAGCCCTATCAAAACAAGCTGTAGATACATTTTTTTCTTTAGTTTTTCCACCTTGACAGATTGAACTAAAGCTGTATATGAAAAGCCACTAGATTCCTTTGAAACCCTGAACTGACCCTTTACAGGTTCTAGTTTGCTGTTTCTTCGCAGCAATATAAAGTAGACAAGAACTTCAGGTAGGGCTCAGCACTTTTGATAACCTCTACGAAGTGGTAACGAACACCGCACACAAAGCCAGCTCCCTACCTTTTGACCAAGCAAAAAGATGCAGCTGCTGCTTGTTTAGCCCAAGCAGCAGGACCCTGCCCACTTCCAAAGCTCTAGTAAGAATCCAGCAACACTGTTTTTTAAACTGGTGAGATAGAAAGGTGTTGGGTTCAAAACTGCTTCACTCTGTGGGAAAATCAAAACAGTCAAGGGTGCATACAGCACACAGACAACAGATTTCATGATTCAAGCAAGTTACTCCCCTTCCAGATAAGCTCTTTTACACTAGGGAGGAAAAGTACGGTGGCACTAAAACTGGTTTTGTGGCAATGGCAAAACTCACCCTCAGAAGATGACACAGCAGATTGTTTCCTTATGGACAGTACCGCCAACAGTGTGGTGCTCTATGTTTACCTTTCTCCAATGCTAACTTAAACACGTAGTCATTCCTCCAAGAAAAATCTGGAGCTGCCCCAGCAACAATATTGCCTACCTGCGCGCACAATGGCGTTTCCATTCAAGATCTCTAAAAAAGCTTACCCTTCATAAATTTTTTAAGAGCCATCTCCCTCTTCCTACTTTGATGTTCTTGACACTCTTCATAAAACACTTCCCAGTGGGTTAATTAAGAGAGACCCGCCTTGCTAGGGACACAAATGGCATCACCTCACCAGTACCATACCAATGACTGCAGCGGTCAAGGTCTGTCACTTTAGAGCAGGAAGATCCCAAAACCCCAATTTCCAGCCTGTTATGCAGGTACGAAGCTCAGAAATCAACGAAGGCCCAAGTACCAAGCGGGCCGTGAATTTATTCCAATCCTGCCCACAAAGACACAGTGCCCCAAAATGCAGTCTTCCATCCCAAAAGCAGTAACACATCAGTGGATGGCAGTATCATGAGACAGCAATTGTTCATGGTCTATTTTTAAGAAGCCCAGCTTTCCCAGCTTGCCTGCAGAGCAGAGAAGCTCCTGTTTGGCCCACAACGTGATTACAGCTGGGGAAGTAGTCTCCTCTGCTGACAAGGGCAGCAGTCCTAGAGAAATGCAAATATTACATACATGAAGCAAGAAAATTGTGGCACGTAACTTTGATATTGTGAAATGCTACCTAAAACTCAGCAATGCATAAGGGTGACAGCTACACGGAGCTTGAAGCATGTGTATAAAAACAGTTTCCCTTTTCTGACAGAAAATTCCACTGTTTGAGACAACAAAACAGAAAGAGCAGCAGCCCTTAAGATACAGCCCGCACAAAATAAACTTTTTTTTTTTTTAAAGAAGAAGAATCTTGGCATATGGTAACAAAAACTATATAATTCTCTTGATCTTTAATCTCTATGCCAATGTCTGTTTTACAGATTATGGCCTCAGCTACTGACAAATCTGCTTAGTGAGTTTTTGGCTGACAAATCTGGCAACACAAATGCTGTCTGAAATACATTCAAAAGGCTAAACATTTTCATAATAGCTACTTTACACAGCTTAGTAGGTTTCCCTTTAGGACACCAATTTGATTTTTTTAAAGTGACAGTGTTAATTTTTATGATTACACACAGAACTGAGATTTTTATTTAATACAGTGGGTCTTCTAAAGCCTTTCAAGGGGATCAACCACTTTGCCAACAGACGGGTCTTACAGCAGGGGTGATTATAGTAATTTTTCATGTAATTGGGAGTCACCATTTGGTTGCTATCTTTCACATGCTTGTTGCCTCATCATATAATCCTTCATAATGGGGGTTTGTTGTGTGTCACAAGAATGTGCCAGGCAGCCAGGAAATAATAAACAGAGGAACCCCCTGGCTCGTGGGTAGCATGCGTGTTTTAACATCTGCCCAGCTTCTTTCAACTGCAATAAATTTCAGCTGATAGCACTGACCCAATACGAAGGCATTTTGTTGTTGTTGTTCTTAGGAGAAAGATCTTGAACATCACACTTCATTATCTCAGCTACAGTGGCACAATCTGTAAGGACACAACTTGCTGACAAACGACATGGCCTGATGTGAAAGATCATGATTCGTCCGAAATTAGTAGAGACATCAAGTTCCTGCCCCAAGACATCTGGGCTCTCTGCGAACAGCAAAAGTTGTCCTTTACAGTTATTGGCTGCAGTTTGCTTGCATTAAATTATAAATAATTTCACAGGAAATTCTGAAGCCGTGCCACCTCTCGTTGCGATCTCATCAAATCTCTTCCAGCAAAGCAAGAATAAACAGGGTCAGTACGCTACAATGGGAGTTCACACAGGGTTAGCAAGTTCAGCCTTACACAACAAAACACAAAAGCACCTGCTTAGCACTAAACCCAAGAACTGCTCTGTTAAAGTTAATAGGACCACTCATTGGCTTAAAGTCCAGGAAGTACAAATGCACATTGCTGATTCCAAGCCTTTGGGAGGCTGCTGGGAGAGAAAGAAATTCCCTTTGTGCCATTTATGTTATGTGGCTCCATCAGCTGGTCACAGCAGAAAGTCAGTACTACCTGAAATAGCACATCATTGGTTTATGGTATAAACGGATGGCATTTGCACCAAAAATGGTCCTGACACCACGCTGCAGCCTTTCCTCTGTGCCAAAAGTAGACACTCGGGAATGAATAACCAGCAAAATAAAATTCAGGTACCGTAAAACTGTTTTCAGCGATTTAATAGTATTACAACTCGATCTGAAACGAATTACCTAGAAAACAGAGATCACCGTATCACATTCTGGATGTAGTACGATCAAGGCCTTGTCCTGCTGCAGTCACTGCAGATCCTACAGACCCTCTGTGCTGCAATACCAGTGTTAGCCCTGGGCCTGGGCAAATCCAGACCAGCGAGTGGTGGCCTGCAAAGCCGACTGCAGATCCGATCATGGTTGCTACAGAGATACTATTGCTTCAATGACACATGAAAGCCTCAAATATCAGTGTCTGGAATATTTAGCTCCCATCAACTTCAGTTTGGTGATCTCAGTGACCTCAGTAGAGTTCAAGTTATTCAGCATATCCCAAAATGTACCAAGAGATTCCATAAATTCGGGGCTTTATTTGTGATGAAAGAAACAAAAACAGATTTCAGTTCTTGGTTTTCCTAAGTTTAAAAAAAAACACCAACAATTACTTCAGATCACCATCAAAACAAACCCAGTTCTAATACGATACTGACTAGAAGAATGCCGTTTACCACACTGAATTCCTCCTCTTACTGTTAGATTTATGCTTTTACATGTCGTCTCTCCAACTCTCATAGAATGAGACGGACAATACACTGGCTGATAGGCGCAAGTCCTCTGTAGCCATCTAGCCTAAAAGCGGCAAAACAGCCTATCACACAGTGCATTTTACCTTGCCTGTAGTCAGATGCTGGAATTTCACTTCCTAGATCATTATAATGAGAGTGCAATTTTTCACAGCTATGCTTCAGTGAAATCTTCTCATATTACATCTACTGCTGGTTGACTAAGAAAACGCATATAGATTCACACTGCAATTCTTGCAAAGCTTTTTAAAGTATGCACAGACAAACAGTAGTTAAAGCTGCAGAACAAAGTCCTTTGCTGAGAAACAGTTTTAAAGAGCACAGGTGACCGCCCTACTGGCATTTCTGTCTTTCCCATCCAGCTCAAGAGCACAGCAGCATGTTTTGGCAAGTCTAAGCAACCTATTTCTTCGTTACTTGTTAATTAACTCCACAATAAAATGCAGTCCGTGCACAAATGGTTGGCCTCTTTCATCCTTCATACAGACACACTGATGTCAATCACAGTGATGCAGCATCAATATATGTATGGTATTAATTGTATCAAATAGAAAATGAAACAAGAATCTGAAATACAGAAGGCACTATTTAGTACATTAAGGCAGACAAAACTGGCTAATGCTCAAGCAGCAGAAGCAAACTAGTATATCTAGGGAGGGGAAGGAAAGATCATGACATATCCCAAGTATTTTGCAGTTGGCATAGAAAAAATTAACTGATCTATGGCTTGACATTGTTCAGTTTTGCATCAGAAACTTAAGTGCCTTAGGATGTGAAATGGCACTGGCTTGCACTGACGCTCTCACCTAACCATTACAAAGCTCCTTTTGGTTTTTATTACTGTAATATTTTCAAATTTGGGACTTTAAAATTAACGCTTTTGCCAATATGACAGTATTGATGCACACCGACAGATACATGTCAGTGTGAAGATGTCTTGTATCAGCAAAGGGAACAAGCTGTCCAGAACGCACTAGGACATGTTCATTCAAACTAGCGAAATTCTATTCATAGTAAGAGTGCTGATAACACCTGTGAAGGCACCGATGAGGGGATGTAATGCGTGAGAACACAAAGGCAGTCGTGAATTCAGGCTTTAGAGTCAAATAAATCAAGGAGCTTGTCACGTAATGGAACGGAATGAGTCCTAGAAAAATCGGCACAGAAATCGAGAGTCTGTCATGTAGGGGTGAGTGTAAACAGACCTGTCCACTATTCAGGTGGATCTGAAGGAGATGTGCAGGAAGGATGACCTCAGAGAGCATATAACTCATGGAATGGAACCAAGAATTGTAAGATCCGCATCAAGTAAAGGAAAATGCATAGTACACATCACACAGAGTGCCTGCGTTACACTGGAGGAAAGAACAAAAATTCCCAGGTCAGGACAACGTGCTCTGTCTGCAGGGTTTTTGAAACGGACAGTTCCTTGAGATAAGATACCTGCAACTCCAGGATGATCCTATCAACATTAAGAAATTTAAGTTTTATTGAACTTGGTAAGTTCAAACATTAAGATCCTGAACCTGGCAACGTTTACCTTGGAATCAAACTGATTTTTATCTCTACTAGTCCCACAGTTTTAATATTCCGTATGCCAGAAAGTTCTTGCATTGATTTTTGATCAGTTCTGTAACTGAAATCGTAGATCCCAGCAGCGAATAGTGTTTGGGTTCTCTGTACCAGAGAGCTTGGGAAGGTAGCGCAGGACAGCAGGACAAACATATTACCCTGATGTTCCTGTAACTGATGGGTTGTTATTAACTGTTGAACTGCTTAATTAGGTTTTATAGTTAACAGGCTGTTATGATTAGAGGGGACAACGCACGTGCCTTTTTTAAGGTATTGTTTCAAACCATTTGCAAATTCAGAAGAAGCATCAATCAATTCATACTCAGGAGGCACTCTCAGCAAGCTGCAAGGAGAGAAGCTTTCTCTCCTATAGAAGAAAACCTCTCACTTTAGGCACGAAATGGGTGGATTTCCCAAACCAACTACATCCCCTGAAGGACACCAGAGCACCCCGTTTTGGCACCTGCGGCCCTGACAGCTCTCCTCCTGCCCTGCAGCATCATCCGTAACCCTAAGTCTGACCTTCACTGCATGGCAGAGATCACCAGCCAGCTGACCAGGGCTGACAGTATGGTTTCAGTAGAGTAATTTCACTGGACTCCAGCACCTCAGCTTTGTTTCCATTTTCTGGGCGTTAACACTCACTCAGTTCACCTGCTTTTTAACAGACATTTTCCCTATGCAACAGCCCAGTCCTTTCCTGCTATTTTAGTCTCTTTCATACTCTTTTTAGAATTCCCATACAGAAGCTCCTTTCTACCCTTTCTCCTATTTACCTTTTCTAGGCACCAGATGGTACTTCTCATCTCTTTCTGGAAACCACTCAGTCTCCCAATTTAGTCACACATTCACTCTGTTCGTCCTGGCCAGCTGCCACACCTTCCAAGCTTACTTTGTCGTTCTCCTCTTAAAAGGCACGAAACCCTCCACACAACCTCAGCTAGATTGTCTAGCAAACCCATCCCCTCCAGAAAGACTGCAACTGATGAAAATTTCAGAAGGTACCTTCAACTGCCTATTGAACCCACCACTGCTCGTTGTCACCCTTCTTACTTCTTGTATTCATCATTTCTCCTAGTTTTTATCCAGCCACACAATTGAGATACTATAACTGCACTCTTGATTTTATAATTACACAAACAGTGCATAACTACATATTGTAAAAAACTCTCAAAGAAATCCTGTTAAGTGAAGATAACATCGTAGGCTGCTCGGGGGAAAATCAGGTCAAGTTACATTCTGCATAACCTTCACAATCCTCTTTTAGTTTAACACAAAGATAATAGTGGGCTAAAGAATATTTCAAGCCATCTGATTCTTCCCCTCCAACTATTCAGATCTGTCATGTGAACTTTTGCCCTATTTTTATATAAGCATAGGTCAGCAGAATCACCATCTGTACTACACAGCTAAAATAGTGCTCCATGCCCCTTCTACACCCTGTTCTAAAACCCTGTAAGGGCATATCCTCTCCTTTGTGAGAAAATGGACTTTTATGTAAAACGCATGCTGCTAAGGAGCAAATTTATCTTATTCACAGACTAGCCAGCAAAAGAAGAGTTCGGTTTCTTTCCACGTTGAGTCTTGACCTTTCTTCAGGTGGAAATTATGTACAATACGAGGTAGACGTATCTACTGAAAGACAGAAGGACTCACAAATTATTTCACTCAGCCTAGAGAAAACAGGCGGTAGTAATTTTCATCAACTACAGCTCTATGCTTGAGCTGATCCCACAACCAAGTGGTTAGAAGATCTCAGTGCAACCTCTCAGCTGCTGCCATCATTCCACTGACTTCAGTATTGATTCATTTCAATCGCACCTCACATCCACGGATTCTGCCTCTAAACCGTGTTGTCTGAAGTACTGCGAACGTTTAAATTGAGCTAATGCTAACAAATTCCTCAATTTTCTCTCCAGTCACCAAATAATACTGGAACTGCTTTAATTAATACAGTCTTATAATTACTTGATGACAGAAATTCCTGGCTGCCTACAGAACAGAAACTCTGCACGTTTCAGCTCTGTGAGAATGGCACAGAATGGATTCCAGACAAATAAGGTTTGCCAGCTTGTTTGAGAAACAAGGCCGATATTCCTCTCTATTTCAGTTGTTGCTGTCAGTCGGCTGTCAGAGACACAGATTTTTCAACCAAAAAAAAAAATAAACTCAGACATGAAATCATTAAGAGGTGTTTTGGCATGTTCAAACCCTGTTTGGGCAATCAACAAGGTGATACAAAGGCATCAGGATCCATTAGGTCCCCAACCTAGGAAATATTATTCAATACCAAGATAACACAAATCTTACACCTCACTTCTCTAATAATCTTCAACAACTCAGCCCTTATTCTTTTACCTAGCTCAGTCCTCCTAAGGCTTTTAAACAATGCTGTCACACTAGTGATTTAAGTTAGAGCAAAAGCCAACGTTCAAATCTAATAAATTTTACCAACTGCAAGCTCCATGCTGCAGGTTTTTCTGAAAGTTCTAGAACAAAATTTGTTGCTAATTATATGTTATTTATGAGGATGGCAGATAACTGAAATGCTTCAGTTGTCAACCGGTACCTGCAACTCTGCCTCCAAATTGAGGCAGTTTTAAAGCACTCCCTCCGAGAAGGCAGGAGTTCAGTCGAGTTGTCAGGCACCAACTGGTAGTGACCACACACAAACTGAAGCTTTTTCCCACATGTGCAGGCCAGAAAGTCATTTTTCTGAGCTGTAAATTAATGCTCTGGGTTCCTGACAGACATGATTTTTTTTTTTTATGTGCTGATTTTCTTGAGAAACCTATTTGGTACTGTGCTTGCTTTAAATGAAGACTTCAGAAGGGATTTTAAGAGGGCCTCTGAAGTAGTTATTAAGTACCACTATTTCCGCAATAAACTGGACTTACATGGTAAGCTATGACTGCACATGTGGATCTGCTGCAGTCCAGAGACTGCCAAAATTCACGAAGAGTAGTGCTGCTCTCTTGCTTTCCGGGCAAACACACAATATCTTTGAAACAGTGACATGTTAAACAGTTTGTCTAAAAAGCAAGGAACATGTTATCATCAGCATATGATATTACTAACTGCAACCAAGTACACACATCTAAGAAAGCGACTGCACACCGAGCGCTTATTTAAGCACTTGGTGCCTTGAGATACCTGCTTTGGGACAGCAGCAGTTTGATGAGTGACAGCAGCTCTATTCAACTCACCTGGAGATGTTTAGGAAACCCAAAAATGAGGTGCCGTGTGTCAAAAACTGGCCACATGGTGCAAAACCTAACCCAGCTGCTCGTCACAAAGGAATTCTGTGCTGAACAACAGCGTGAGAGCTAAAGTTAATCTCTTATCCAAAGGACAGAAAAAAAGTAAGGGGTTTTAATTATATTATTAGATATATCTTAGTAGCTCTAATAGTCTGGCAATCTAGAATAAAGTCTCTCATAAGTACACAGGAGTAAAGTATAAAATTGCAGCCAACCGCTACTTCACAAGGAAGATACACACTCAAGTTCTGACTACGCAGCGATTGGTGCTACCTCCTGCAACATCTTTCTTGTTTCTTCCACTGCATTCCCGTTTATTGCTGTGAATACATTGTCACTGTTTGCTCAGGCTCCATTGCTTCTGCTTTCTTCAGAGTCAGTCTTGGTAGAAGCCATCTTTGTTCTGCTGGTACGAAGGCTGCATCTGCCAGACGCAGACAGCGCTGACAGCTACAAACAGGTCAAGAGTGTGATTCAGTTCCCATAAAATGAGTAGGAGTCTCGATGCTGATGTTAATGGCGACTGGATCCAGAAGGTCTAATTTTTCTGCTGGAAGCCTTCCAAAATCTCCCAAATGTCTGCGCTCAGGCTAAAAGAATGAAGATAGCCTCACTAACCAATAAAAGACCCCGTACATGTGCAAATCCCTACGAAAGGAAAAAAGCGCCCTTTTGCCCTTTGTGTCCTTGATCATCCTTTCTCCTGCTCTTAACCTGTCAGGTCCCTTACATAGGCATAGCATAGCACTTTGCACAGAAACATTCATAAATGATTAGCGAGTGTAAAACACTTACATTTTGGTGTCGCACTCGCTGTGTACTTATTTGCACTCGCGCTGCCGTGCTCCATGCTCCAGTAACGGGCTGTCACCAGCTCTACCCTGACTACATATTGCGCCTATACTGAACAGCAGCTGCCAAAGCCACAGCATTTTCTTTCCACCCTCTTGCCAAGTGCACCTGCTGCCCAGAGCCCTCACTCCCTTCCTGCCAGAGCTGCTTGTTGCTTTTATTCTCCTATTTCCTCTCATGCTTGAAGTGCGTAACACATTCCAAGGGCAGAAGGAATATTTAACCGTTTTAGTCTGTGGCGGACAGGACATTGTTGGTCAGTTGCTCACAGGGCTCATGCCACATTTTGTTTGCCTGGCTCCAGCTTCCCTGAGACCAGATTCCGGCCCTGCAGACATCTGAGGTGGATGTGGGGAGGGAGAGGTCCACCTGGACCGTGTTGCACACCGCAACCTCTTCCGTGACAGGTGTCTACAGACTGCTGCTATTTTACACCCTTGCCATTATTGCTACTTTGTGGATCTGCTGATCATTTTACACTTTCTACTTCCATCACAAGCTTTCCAAATCTGGATTTTCCCTCTCAAGCAAACACTCCTTTCAATTTGAAAATACAACCCCTAAAACCATCTCTAATTGCTACAAAGTTCAAAACCATCCATCCTCATCACGTAACAAAAGGAAAGTGACACAAAAAAAAGTAAAAACCACGCTTAACCAATGCTAATGGCCAACACCACAAAACCAAGCTGAACTTATGAACCATAAGCCTCGTTTGTCCTTTACTGTGAGTGATCTCGTCTTCCGTTGACAGGGATCCGTCACGTTCTCAGCATTACTTGAACTCAGGGGTGTCTGTCTATGAGTGCATAATACAAAGCCTGGCAAACAGTCTTGAAAGTACAAGTAGTCGCACTCACTGAGATCCAGTGCGCCTGCAGGGAGCAAGCTGCTTCACTCTGAGGAGCAGAAGTCTTTCATGACAGCCGTTAGCTTTTTCTTTTCTTAAATAATAAAAAAAAAAAAAAGAGAAAAAAATCAATGGCACAACTGCACCATCGCTGGTGCTAAAAGGATCAGGCCCCTCTGGTGATTTCAGATGTTGCTCATTTACTCCGAAATTAATCCTCCCTCCCCTCATATTCAGAGCCACTTAACGCCAACCAACAATTATGCCATCTGATCACTAAAAATAAAATAACTTTTCTTCTTTGTCTCTGAATGTATTCCTTCAGGACCCATTTTTTTCTGCTGTTCAGTGAGCCAGAGAGAAGGCTATTATGAGTTCTGGGTGTTTAACAAACAACATGACATGCCACACTCTTGAAGAATACAAGTGCAGGTCTTCAGCTTTCACAACAATGGATCTCATTTTGGGGGTAAAAAGAACAGGCATGATTTTGTTTAATCTTTTAAGCAAGAAATTTAGTCATAGTCACCATAATAGCATTGAAATGCATGCTCTGTCCAGAGAATTAACGCTGTTATGTTTTATGAGCATTCTTGAAAAGGCAGGCTGCATTTAAAAAAAAAATAAACCCTCACGAAAGACCAGAATAAACGTTATGTTACTTTTGGTACATATGTAACAATCAGGAGCTAGGTCTTACAACCATTTTTCCCAACAATATCAATAGGATTACTGAGTAATCCTCAGAGGGTTTCACGATCAGACAATTGTGTTCTGCTCAGTTTTCATATAACAACATATCTCAACACATCTTTCAACATCTTTAGCCAGAAAGTAAATTGGTCATGTAGCGATCCTCCACTAAGGTAAAACAGAAAAGGCTGTCGTACCTCTCTGCACAGAAAGGCACCTTAATACTTAATGTGATTAATTGAGGGTAGATTAATGACTGAGTCAACAATAATTCCCATACGGAGTGTTTGCATAGGAGAGTGTGGGTATGCTTGCAGTAGTACACTTGCGTGCAAAAATCAAACACAAAACCTGATCACATGTTCACAGCTGGAAACAGTGTTAGGCTTTATTCAGTAAGGTATAAGGCACTATCATTTAGCTCTCCCGCAGCAGGAGGAAAAATGGTGCCACAGAAGAGAACTATCACATCAGACACACTCCAGGGGTCTCTTTTACCTACATTGTTCCTCTCCCAAATGTAGCTCTTTAAATTTTAAATAGAAAAAGAACACACAGAAACATTGTGCCGTACAAAAATGTCACGGTGAAAAAATGTGGAAAACATTTCTCATTAAGCAAGGTAAATACCCTAAAGTTCACGTGTAGCTTTGATGGTGCAGTGGGCGCCTTTAAGACTTAAAGAAACGCCCACATCAAAGTGTTGTCTTAAGATGGTTGGGCTTTAGTTCAAACATAGCCAAGTTGTACAATAGGTGGTGTGGTGAGTGTCTACACTATTTTTATAGTGAATAAAATACAGCAAAAATACAGGCTGGATGGCACCTTTTAAACGTGCTTCAATTTTTAAACTTTAGAGAGGATAGTAAGCGTATGTTGATAGTTTTATAGCAAGCTATGCCCAAAACATCAGCTCAGCCTCATACTTCTTACTTGTATTTAAAATACTGCCTGAAATATTCAGAAGGCTAAATGCACAGGAACCTAGCAGAAACACTGGCAAAGCACAAGAATCTCGCAAACGTAAAAAAATTACAGAATGTATTTTTTTTCTTCTCTGGGCATTTTTCAAGGTAGAAAAATGCACCCTGAGAATTCAGATCTATGTCACTAAGAAAGAGATTTCCAGCAGAAGATACTCAGTATATTTCTCTCTCATCTCTCCTATTCATCTGTAGCCATTTACCAGTACAGTTTCGTTGTGCTTTTTTTAATTCTAGTGCACGCAGACAACAAACGTGCTTCTCTTCATCCCGCACCTGAGCCCGTGCCTGGCTCCTGGGGAACATGCAAGCCCCGCCACATCTCACTGCCAGGGACGAGGACCCCACGGTCCCCTCATGTCGTGCCCCATTGCTGCATCAACCATAGGAAAAAGCTATGCAAAGCCAACGAAGGTACTTTGGAAAGCAAGCAGGACATCACCCAGCTGAAGAATAGATGCTTACCACATATAATCCAGAAGTTGGTGGCACTCAAAAAAACCAAACCACTTTGAATAGGCTTTAACCTACACATTTCAAATGTGACTCATTATCAGAGCTTTCTAGCACTGGCCTCATTTCTGTGAGAATAGGCTTTGGGAATCAGTGACGGCTTTTGGAAATCCCACCTATAGAATATTTCATTATTAGCATTAGGCATTCCTTTTATAGGAGATGCCTAGGATTTCAGTGATAGCGCTCTGAGCAACTATTGTTTATTTTTATATTTGTCACATTCAGTGGAAATTGAAGCACAGCTGAAGAAAAACAAACTGTTGTTCACATTGCCTAATACATTTGTTAAATATCAATACAAACCACTTGAAATGATAGACTGCGTAATTAAAAATAGAGATGAAAAAATGTAAAATTACTGTTTAGCTAAGAGAGCTAAAAAAAGTTCACAAGAGAAATATTGTCAGAGCGCAAACATGAACTGTCAGCCCTACCTTCTCTGGTATCAATTTCTGAATAAAAATACATCCATTAAACAAAGGTTTAAAGGTAAATTATTTAAAAATACATCAATAAAACATTAAGCAATGCTGGTTGCTAAAGAAATATCCTACAAGGCCAGGCAATCATACTGTTAGTCACCTTTCTTCACCATGATGAAATCATAGAAGAAAAAAAAAATACATAAACCACTTCATGTAGCTCAGTGATGTATTATTTGATAGGGAACACTTTACTGCGAGTGTCCATTAACTGATGCTTACACTGTAACTCACGGTATATGACATCCATATGAATCTCAAATGAATTCGCTACTATCAATGCTGTTTAAATGAATACTATGTGGATTGGGGCTCTTTTTTGAACAGATGCAATCTGTTCATGTATGATGAGCTATATCTGAATTGAAGGGGGTGCAGTGTGCCGGGTACAAGGAAGGTACAGAACTAGTATGAGAGGTTTAATCTGGCAGCATAGTGAAATCAGGAAGCCTGTGTACGTTCTGTGAAACAGGAGGGAAAAACGAGCTATAGAAGACGACAAAAATCAGATCTTAGCAATGATAGTAAGAACAACAGGAATGCTACACAAAGAATAAAAACTGTTATTGTGTATTGACAGAAGAGAGAGAAACAATGCACCAGAGGGTGAGAGAAAGACGCTGTTGGGAAAAAAATCTGGAACAGAAGGGAAGCGAACAGCCTTATGGTGTGTAAAGATTAGGTAGTGATTGAAGAGGTGTTAGAAAAACAACCTGTGAGGTAGACCAATTGTGACTAAAGATAATAAAAAGCCTAGAAAAAATGGCAGAAAGATACTAACTCTTGTTTCAGGGAGAACAGCACAGGGCGGTGTAGCATCCCAGGACAGGGATTTCTCTGGGGACGGCCCACGACCAGATGAGGTAACTAGAAATTATCTGCCACGCAGGAGGAACAACCTGGCTTTTTCATAATTAGTCAAGTAAAGAGCAGAAATAGTAAAGGAACAGCCAAAAAGTTAGGGCTTAGTCCCACAGAAAACCACTACTTTTTATTCAGACAGCCTGCCAACTGAGCTAATCCTGTAACCAGCCATGCTGGCAGTCACAATCCAACTCTATAAAAGTATCATTGGAACTGCTGCTGCCGCCACTTGTAGCTCACGCTCCTCGTTCTTCACATCCCAGTATTTCTAAAACAGATTGTCTTGGGCTTTGAAGAGTTTACTCAACAGGGAGATGAGCAAAGAAGAAAAAGATGTTAAGTTTTGTTGCTGATGCAGTTCAGAAGTAAGACCAGTTTACTGAAGTTGTCTGCTAGACTTGACACTGCACTTTTTAATGAATGTATCATTTTGGGGATTTATTCCCCTTAAGTGCTGGTTGGCACGGAAATAGAGTAGGTAGCCCAAACAGGCTGAACCACTCTTTCTCCATAAATGCAAATCCACGCACACACACAAAAGCCTGAACCGCAACATGAAAATGGCAGTTGTCAAGAGAGAAGTCTTTGTACTGTTTTGTCCTGGCTAGGCCAGGAGTGATTTCAGTTTTACATCAGTCTGCAATCATCAAAACAAACATATTTACAGCACAGGGCAAAAGAAGCACAATATACATACAGTGGTGTTCCCTCTTACATTATTTAAAATAAATAAATAAAAAGGACCCAGAAATACTTTATCTTTCCTGCACGTCTCCATCAAAGCACAATATTTGTACTTCTTGTGTGGCAGGGTTTTTTAAAATTGCTTTCTGCATTTCTTTTTTTGATGTTTTCCAACCTTTCTGTTAAGGTAGTTACTTTCTCACACAGACACATGCCAACCTTCCCTTAAGACAAATATCCTTGCCAGAACAATAAGCAGAAGAAGTTTTAAAATCACCATAAAATAAATTCTAAGCTATTTGTTCTAAAAAAAAAAAAAAAAAAAAA
>VZSC01017777.1:786077-806646 GCA_013398225.1 Steatornis caripensis
AAAAAAAAAAAAAAAAAAAAAAAAAAAAAAAAGAGAATCTATTCTCCCTTTCTCAAAGCAAACACACTCATACAAGTATTATGGGTGTCAAGAGGATGGGGCCACCTGTTTTAGCAGGCGGGGTGGACCAGATGATCTCCAGAGGGCCCTGCCAACCCCTACCATGCTGTGATTCTGTGATTAGCCCTTGGTAAAATTCTTCCTTGGCAATTCTACTCTTTTCAGGATTTTTCCAAACTTGATTTTTTTTTTACTTTAACTATCCCACCAAACCCCCACAGCACATAGTGTAAATATGAATTCAAATTTACAAGATATATAGCAATAACATGTATGCATTTAGAACTTTAATCTGCAAAGGCTTTTCATATAAATTTGAGGGGGGCTTCCTATAAGGATAAAAATCTGAGGAAGAGGACTTTGCTTCCGATACCTTTCAGGAGTAGGTAGAGCAGAGAGAAGACTTCTCAGCTAAGCTTCCTGTCAGACCTGTTATCTTATTACCCAGTCACAAGGTAAATGAAGGTTGGGATATACTTTCCCAGTCCATTAAAAATACGTTATTAGGCAATCATATTTTAGTATGCCAAGAAGAAAAACAAAACGAAGCAAGAGGCTCACTTTGACAGATCTCCCCCCCCCATCAGTCAAAGCCTTGAAAAATTCTAGAACTGCTACTTTCAAACTGGTTCAAAATCTGTTATAAGATTATTGTAACACATAGGAGTGCAGTTATTTAAGGTAGAGCCTTTCATGTCAAACAATGTACCTTGTCAAAGCAAGTGAGTCCTCCTTTAGGTATCATACTGATAAAATAACTATATGATCTTTTACAATTTCATATGGACAATGATGCAGAAAAAAATGTGGGGTTTTCTATTGTTATTAAATACATGTTAAATGTATTTTGTGGTATATGTCATTTTCTACCAGCTCTACCATTAACTCCATAACAGCTAATGCTAACTGTATTAAACTTTAATACAATGAGTTCATATATTGGTAGGAATTACAGCGTTCAGTTGAATATATTCCGAGCACAAAAATAAGTCTGCTTTCTATCAAGAGATAAATGAAAGGTAACACCTGCCTTAAAGTTACCAAGGTTTTATACATACATAAAATACATGTAAAAGATATACATATACAACTGCAATGAAGAGAAAAATCACAAATGAAACACTTCCACATTTGTTTGACTCCACTATACCTATTTCACGTTTGTCACATGCACCACCAAAACGAATCATTTAAATGCTGGTTGCACATTTCTGCTTACATCGTACAGTAACTATAGTGCTAATAACCCTAGAAGTAAAGGCCACACATGGTTACTTGTTTGCTACACAGTTTTGCTGTACAATTTCTATTCTAGATCCTGTGATTTTAACATCGTTTTAGGAATGTGATGCTACTGCTGGATGCGGTTCAGGAAACTCTTTAATATTACTTGTGGGCGCTGATCCTCCTCACACTTGGTTCTTTCAGCTGCTTTTATGAAGGAGACAACATATAAAAGTACAGTGTGTATAAAACAGCCAGAACAGGGAGTGATGAGTATTTCTGGGCACCACAGGTCCAACCCAGGACATAGGCTGGAGACAAAAGGGAGTGTCTCCAGCACCTTCAGGCGAGTGTAACATGGCTCCTAGCAATCCTGCCTGCAAAACTACGTGTACAGGCTCAGCAGAGGCAGTAGCTCCTAGACACCAGTCACATCTTTAGACCCACAGAAACGTGAGGCCAGGTGGTAATGCTTTCAGCTGCTGCTTATGACAATATTATCTGTGAATGGCACAGCACACATTTGTCCTAAGGCACAACTCCTAACATCCTAAAAAGAGACATCATTCAGCAGGAACCTTGTAATACCAGTCTCTCAGTCTCACAGTCTACTTCTTGGGATCTATCATCACACAGAGGGACCACAGATAAAAGGAACGCCTCACAGCTTTGGAGTCTGCGTGAGACCCTTACAGCCACAATAAGGCTATCCTATTTGGTAACTACTACATACATTACAGTATCAGAGCCACTGTGCACACATAATGTACATCTCTCCCACCTCACAGAGCGACAGCGCTTGTCACAGTGTTGCATCTCTCATACACTGCATGAAATACCAGTACCTTTCAAGAAAGAAAAAAATGCATTAGTCAAAATAGCCTTGTGCTCAGGCTATTTCAACAGCTCTAAGGGGGCTGCTTACCTCCTGTAGCGCATCGTCTACAGCCACAGGAAAAGAACCTGGGTCCAGGAAAGAGCTAGCATATGTGACCAGATATCATCACTTCAACAGAACAGTGAAGAGCCACTATAATATGATGCTATCATACTTTGTCATAAGCTAAAACCACAGAAAAGAAACAGCCCCCTTTAACATTAAAGGGGTCATAGCTTTGTGAATACAAATAAAGCTCAGAGATCTACGGAACCACATTAGAACACTAGTGAGAACCATTAAAAAGCATTGACCATCACGATACCAAAGGTCTTTCACTGAGAAGAGGGGTCCATGGCAGATCACGCGACGAACAGACTCACAGGAGATGCTGCCTACCCTGTTGGGATGAAATATCCCGTTGTCCAACCCAGACAACTCCTGCACCTGGGATGGAGGAGGATTCCTTCACACTGCTACATGCTTTACATTACACACTTTATCTTGCTTGGACACTTCACCAACTACAAATTCAGGTTGCCTGCTAGTAAATGGATTTACCCCAAAGCTTTTTACGTGAAAAGTAATGAAGAAAAAGCATTTCTCAAAACAATAGTTCTCCCAGTTCCACACCACCACACACTGGACTGTCTTCCCCCTGATGTGGAGTTAAAACCAAGGTCCCATGTCACAAGGGAGAAAAAACAGCTGGCTTGTGCCAAAGAACAGACACGATGAGGCACCACACCGGCATGATAGTGAAGCATATATCTCTACTGCTATTAGAATATTACTAATTAGTTTTAAAGAGAGAACAACATGCTTGTATGAGAAATATTCTGACTACAGACACAGGTTCTCTGTAGAAAGTTTTCTTCATCTTGGGCTGTTTATTTCAAAACACTACATGTGAAGTAACGCTGCATCTTTCCAGAAGAACAGTGGGATCAGGCCCCAGAGCCCCATGTATTTAGGGAAGCGACTGCTGATTGAAAGCAGCATTTGTCCCCGTGAGAAGAGTTTCCTAGGGTAAGCAAAGGTATAGTGCATTTAGAATGGAAAATAAATTTTTTATGACTCTTAAACGATACATGTGTGCATGAGTATATAAATATGCATACATTGGAGTGTTGTCTGTAAAATGAGTAACGGTACTTCCTTCTGGATTGAACCCCAAATTTCAATAGTCCTCAGTCTTACTTAACACATGGAGTATTGAGTTAAACCTTTTTAAAGCGGCTCCTCATTTTGCATACTTCAAATTGTAGGGGCACAATCAAAAATGCTATTACTGCTCCTGATTTTTGAGGAGGGGTCACCATTTTCAGGAAAGAGGCACCTTTTGAGAGCACCCAGAGTGGGTATCCCAAATGTGTCGTCATCGAACACATTTGCCATTTCTGTAATTCCACAGGGCTCAGGTTACTGCAATGGTTTCCAGCATCCGTGGGCCAGTCTGACTCAATCCCAGCATACTTACAAACTCCCAAAACAAATCTGAAGTGTGGCATTTGAGATCATGTTTCTTATCCATCATTATGAACTCATTAAGACTTTCTCCAAATCACTCCAGCAGCTTCCCCGGCACCATCACCAGAAATTAAAGCATTTTGCCCTTTCTTTGATGGAACTTCACAACCCTACCTCTTCCCCATCCATCTACTCACACTGTAATGCATCACTGGCAACCTATGTAGCTTTGATGGCTATGACAACTCCCACTCTGCAAGGCCATGATCTCCTCTCTCAAATCCCTCCTTTAGATCCCTCTCTGCCACAGTATTTATAAATAATCACCTAATTCCTTACAGCCAGCTGGGTGGAATCTGGCCTTTATTGCATACACACATAAAATATTTCTTTAAAATGCAATGTGCGTGAAAAATGTAAGGGAAGGAGGGTTCATAGGGAGAAAGAACATGCTTTAAACATGTGGCTACAGTTTGAAAAAGTGGACATGTTCATTCCTTGGCTACATCAACTGATTTAATAAAGGAGATTACTTGACCCTTCCGTCTCTCATATACAAAGGGCAAGTACAGCAACAGTTACATAATCGCAGAATGGCAGGGGTTGGACTGGGGGATCTCCGGAGATTCCCCCAGCCCAACCCCTGCCAAAGCAGGTGCCCCCAGCGAAGGGTGCACAGGAATGTGTCCAGGCAGGTTTTGAATCTCCCCAGAGGAGGAGACTCCACAGCCTCCCTGGGCAGTCTGTGCCAGGGCTCTGTTACCCTCACAGTAAAGAAGTTCCTTCTCATGTTTAGGTGCTCGAGTTGTGCCCATTGCCCCTTGTCCTGGTGCTGGGCCCCACCAAAAAGAGCCTGGCCCTGTCCTCTGGATACCCGCCCTTTAGAGAGTCATCAGCATTGATGAGATCCCCCCCTCAGTCTTCTCTTCTCCTGGCTCTTATGTGCTCCTGCCACAAAGAATCCACAGCAGAAAACAGTTTTTCACATATGCAGTGCACATAAAACAACCAAACTCCACTTTGGTTTAAAAAAATCTAGATGCTGCTGAAGTAATACAGGAAAAAAAATATTGCAACAGTCTTAATACTGTATAAGCATTCATTAAACAGGTAGAGGGATACAAACATATGAGCGCATATTGAAAATATACACCTGCATATTAACCTCGTACATGTGTACATGCTCAGATCATTACACAAAGTGACATGTGGGGATATTACAATAATGATGATGATGAAAGAAGGTATATTATGTTGTGGGGAGAGGGCTATATGCATGTTTTATTTGCTTGAGTTACAGCAAGTTGTGACTGACTATGACATTTGACCATACTGCAGTCTCCAATAAACATAAAACAAAGTCTACACTGCCCCTTAAAAGACGTGTTTTCCATTCTTTCCATAGGACTGAAATGTGTTCCAATGCTTCTGAAGGGTTTTAATAAATAAGAGTACGTATAAAATGCTGATGACGATTCAATTACTAAATCACTAGTAACAGCTGTGGTGCTGCGATCTCTTTTGAAATAAATTATGTCCTGGTGATTACCTAAAAAGAAAGGTGCATTTCTCATACGACGTTGTATGATGCATTATAGATTAAACAGGGTGCGTAGTGCGTATTTATTCTACAGCCTGCATTTAGTGGAAGTGGGTAGAATATATAGTTGAGATATACGTGTGTCATTTCTATTATATCATATGCACATCTGTAGGAAGGACACACATACTTTTTTGATTCCTATGCTAAATTCGCTCATTTCATCAGTCAACATTTCCTTTTCTTAGGAACGATCGAGGCTTTAAGAAAAAACAGGGGTTTAGTCTCTTTGTTTCATACAGTGCATTATCATTGTAACATTAATCTTTCTGGAATGGAATTCATTTTATCTGGTTACATTTCATGGCAATGTAAAAGTATAAAAAATGCACTTCGATATTCCAAGGGAGCATTAGCACCTAACATTAGTAAAGGTAGAAGTAAAGCTCTTCTAAATAAATTCAACAGATATGCTGGCATCAGAGGGAGGGCCATAATATGAGTATGCCTTTAGTTTTGCAGCAACTGATCATTTTTTCTAAAAAGAGGTTCTGTGCCAATAGGATAAATGGGTGCTGCTTCAGGAAAGGATACTTCCCAATTAAAGTACAACACGTTTTCATTATTTAAGTAGCAATGAGTAGTTTCCCTCAAAACAATACACCATAATTTACACATCTCTAAAGCACTGATGTTAAAATGTGTAAGAAAGTAATAGGGCACTGACAGACTCCAATTGAGTATAATACTGAAGTCATTAAAACAAAACAGAAGTCTTCCTAAAAGTTTTTAAAAATGAAAAATATGCAGGTAATAATTAAAGAAGAGCAGAAGAAAAAAATCCCCCATTAAATGTGTTACTGTCGGGGTTCCTTTGACTGTGTTAAGGTCAAACACTAAGGACTATGAACATCATAAACCAATCTTTTTAATATTATAAACATCCTTTCAAACACTCCGTTAAACTTTCCAACCACCGGCAAAAAACTTTTATCAACTTTATGCCTCTAAAAATGAGACTTTTTGTGGCAGGCCTCTACAGATCAGTATAAATTCAATCCAATTTAAAGCACAGTAACGATGTGGGCAGTCTCAGACTATTACTTTCAATGGGATAGAGTCCCTAAGGATGACATAGACTTAGTCCCATTGAAAGTAATGGGGTAAGCAATCACATGCCATTACTTTCAAGGAGACTCAGTCTATACTATCCATAATAACATGGTAATATAAATCTGTACTGACTCATCAGCATGAAGAATGAAAATGTAAAAGAATGGCAAAGCGGCAAACGTGCACTCTGAGACAAAAAACAGCCCCTTGGTTTCTCTGCATTCATAACTCATCAGTGTTGAAAGTTTATTACAGCAGAGCTAAAAAGGCATATGAACACAAGGTGAGATGTTAAAACCAAGATGAGGCTTCGGCATTTTATAGTATTGTTAGTCTTCATTGCCCTCCTTCCCTCCTCCTCCCCTTTTTTTTTTTTTAAGTACTATGCAAATAGCTCTGGTCCTTAAAGTACTCAATTTAATTTTGTTGTTCCCTAAATCCAGCAATATGAAAAATATTTGTTCTTGGAGAACATCTCTCTATAAAGCCATTTCTTTTTTTTTTCCCCCCCTCAGTGTACAACAGACAGCTACAAATAGCCTCTGCAATCTTCCACTCTGGAAATCAAAGACATTAATAATAAATTAAAAGGATAGATAATTCTGAGCAGGTGGACAGGGTGGTGATTGATCCATTACTGTGCAAATACCTTGGTAATGGCTTGTAAAAACTTAAGATCCACAAAACAAAGAGATAGCAAAGCTCAACCATTAAGACAGACACCCATTTATGGCTAGTAAATTTTATACAGATTAATAGAAAAGACCAGCTCAAATCCCCCACCTGATCTAACAATAATGCTCAAGTTAGTGGGCTCAAGAGTAAAAGCCGTTGGTAAAAAGAAAAGCAGATCATCCTGACTTGTGCTTGTGGGGTAGATACAATGATTCATTTTGATGAGGAAATTGTCACAGTTTTCAGTAGATCAGCCAAAAGCATTTCTACAATACTCACAGAAGTCTCAAGTCTCTGATGACTTGCTAATATCTTTACAAAAACTAAACCTAATAAGAGCACCTAGTATGCATACAATTAAACTTTTCATTTTCCATTTCCTGCCACCTTCCTAGGGAGTTTAAAAATACGAATATAAATGTTTATATATATATATACACACACACACACACACATATGTATTAGAACATTTCTTCCCCAAAGAAGTGATGGAAGAGAAGTCCTCTGGCTACTGAGCAGTAATTGAAAATATTGAATCTTCGCATAAAGGATAAAAGCTAGAGCAAATCACAGGCACCCTAAAAGTCTGGATAAGAATCACAGCTAGTGTTACCCATTTCAGTCATGTAACTTTTCAAGAGAATTACATTGCTGTGATGTAGTGAACGGGAGTTTAGTGGCTATCAAGTCACAATTGTCCTCAAGGAAAACTCTAATCTTGCTGAATCCAGAATGGATTTTGACGCAAGGGACAGGAGGATAAGCCATGTTTTAAAATTAAGCTCTTGCTCCGAATCACAAAAAATAAGTAGAACACAAAATTTTAAATAATAAAACATAAAATAGCATAATATAAAAACATAGGTACCTAAAAAAATACATACATAAGCGTTACCTGAGAAGTTTTCTATAATGGCAATTCCTGCTTTGCAGAAGACGTGGTCATGAGCTAAATTTGGTTCGACTTCAGGTATATAAAACCTCTACAGCTATCATAGAAGGTTTGCTGCAAGAATTGAACCTTACATTTTTCATCCCATGATAAATTTTTCACTGTGAGGCTACTTCATCTGTGGACTCATTGCATCTTTTCATACAGCCTCTGCAAATGGCATTTTCTCTGAAATTCTCAAATCCCTGTAGTTAAAAGGGATCTCTTACTGAAATAACCGTTGATTTGACTGTTGACACTTCACCAATTTTAGCTTGCTCTTGTAAGTGAAGAACTAGGCCAGTTCTCAAAAGGGCATATTTTAAGACACATAATCATAGCAATTTCAGAAGCAAAATATTGTTATACTTATACTGTAAACATTTTAATACACTATCGGTTTTATCTGCTCTTTCCAATAGTATAGAAGATGGCGCCTTGTGCATTTCATAATCCTGAAGCTTTAACCAATTGCCGCCTTTCCTTCTTATGACTGTGGCCAGATTTCAGCATCACAACACTAGCTAGAAAGTATAATGAAGAAAGAACCGATGGATTAAAACAATCTTGATCTGACATTTCCCTTTTTTATATAACAGACACACATACTCTGCAGTCTTTCTTCTTTCTGTCTTTTTTTTTAGTAGCTTCCTTCTCTTAAAAAAAGAAAAATCTTTAGAAGAAAAAAACAAAAGAAAAAAGCTCCTATCAAGAAAAGGAAAAAGAAAACAGACTATGATTCTCAAAAATCATTTAACCCCATTTACTGAGAGAAAATATTATCTCAGCATGTGAAGTATTGAAATTAGTCTACAAACAATTGTAACTTTGAACAGAACCTGTTTACTCAATTCTCTACCAGTTCATATGTAAAACACAGGTCTTCGCAGAGCAACAAGATTTTTTTTTCCAAAAATATTTGTCTGTGCACCTGCATCCTTGTAAACAATTTTTAAGCTATGAAAAAAGCTCTGACACGCAAGATCACACTTCTAGAAACAGTCTGTACCAAACAGAAATGTATTTGGTACATGGTGAAGAATAGAAAAGAGTATGTGTTGTATTTTTAAAAAATGAAATTATTGCACTTTAAAGCTATTTAATGTTATGTATCATTTCATAAACAATATTTAATACTGACAAAGGTAGCATAATGAAAACCGCCAACTTGCTTAGAAAACATGCTATAGCATACATATATAGTAGAGCACAGCTGTACTATTCAGTTGTGTATTGCATCACACCATAAAATTAGATTAAAACCATTATAACGCTCTTAATGTTTTCTTATAAAGTTAAGAAAATGATCGCACAAACATGAAAAATAAAACCCTTCAAAACTAATTTTCCTGAAGCGTTCCCTCCCTTTTTCAAAGGGCAAACAAACAAAACGCAACAGGAGGTTGTGTGGAAAGTACCCCTTTCTGATACTGTTTTGGTAATTTATGTTTTCAAAACATGCTTCCACATTCAAAGGGTGGCTGTTTTTAGAGTTGATTATTCCCTGGGTTTTTAGCCAAAGGTGGTGTTTGATCCTACACTCAGGCCTATGGGCGTAAGTACCAGCAGGCACTGTACATCTTGTAATACCATCTATCCTGATGGATACGGAGAAACTGATTTTACAACACCCGCCAGGCAGTACGCCCAGGTATCTAAGACAGGAATGAGCCATTAGACGTCTACTGCACCTGCTAACACCACTCACCCCTTCCTACAGGGTTACAATAGCTTGCCTTGAAATGCTGCAAGTTGTAGCGCAAATTTTTGTGGTTGTTTTCAAACAGAAAACCAAGTTACTTTCTTTTTTTTTTCTGTAGATATGAAGTATAGTAATAATAAAGATAGGGGGGTTTTGTGGTTTGCATATTTTAAGATCACAAAAAATACGCAGTAAATAAATCATTCATACATTAAGAATGATTACCAGCGTGTAACGTGGAATGTTGAATTACCTTAGATATATTACCCACAATGCTTTTCAAGGCAGCAGCTAATTAGCAGGAGAAAGGTCATGCAAAAAATAATGTGATTAGAAGAGGTTGAAAGAAAAAAAATAGCCACATATTTGGACATAGACCAAATTTCCTTTTTGCCACTGTAACTGAAAACCATTGCTTCAATATTTAATGAAATGCTTATGTTGCAGCACCTGGTCACATTGTCAGCATTGCCTAACCACTGCCTCCCCTGTGGGTCATTACTGCAGCCATCTGAAAGGGGGCAAACTGTTCATCGACTACAATAATGCCAGTCTTTAAGAATCTACAGCTACAAAACAGCAGGAGACAGAGTTACTTTGGCTCTGATCTTGGGAAAAATGGCTGGGGGCAAAATGCTGTTTCCTACCATCAGAGACGATACAGTTAGCAATAATTCTGTAAGTCAAAGCCCATGCACAAGACCCAGCTTGGCTGCCCTGTTCTGCTTTTTCTCCCTTTGCAGAAAGCTAGCAGCTCCTGGTGAGAGATCCTTGTCAACAGGAAAACAGTAGTTCACACTACCCTGCTAATGATCCAATGCATCAATAGCTCAAACAATCACAACAAGCAGATGTCCTAAGTTAATATAGACTTTCCTGGGATTTTACTTGTGAAACACGGCTTTAAAAGGCATTAGTCTTTTGTCCTCACTAGAGATCTGCTAAATCCTGGCACCAATTCCTTGGGTATGTGAACCCCAGCCTAATGGAATTTAATTACTTTAGTGGTATTAATCATCTGTACAGTAGAGCAAAGAGTATTTTATTACCACTTTTAAGGGTTATCGGCACATTTATTTCAAATGAACTGTCAAACTGCATTACGTGTGAAGCATGCCAGGCTTGAACACTGCAGCACAGGTGAAAAGACATTTGCTGCTTAAAACTCTGGCATAATGAGGATGCCTCTGCTTAACATAGGAAAGCTGGATGCAGTTTATTTCAAATGAAAAACAAACTATCATCGATTTTAACGATTTCTTTTTGCTCTTGTTGGTTTTTGTCAACTTCTAATTTCTCGCAGTTTTACTCTGAGCTGGAAAGGCTGCTCTTTCCCGAGGAGAACAGAAACACCAGTTGGCACCAAATAACCTGTGACACTATTACGGGATTAGTTACAGCAGAGCAACACCAGTCTTGTCCATTATCTAGCAACAAGCACAAGCTCAGTAACACAAGGTTTCTCTAATTCACTTAAATACATCAGATCCTTTGCATTCACATACACGGAAAAGAGTGTTTTCATTTGGTGAAGCTCCTACAGTTTCTTTGCAAAAACTACACGTTCCTAAAAGATGCTAGTCAGGTCACAAGCATTTTGGAGGATAAGATGCACATCGTTTGAGTTTACAGCCCCAACAACCTCCAACACAACAGGTAAGACCTTGGTGCTCGCTTCTGTTTGCTGGGCATGGTGCAGCATATTTTGCATGCTGCAAAGTTGCAATTCTACCTAAAATCCAGCAAAAATTAACGCCTGTTGAAAGATTTTTTTTTTTTTGTTCCCTTTGGTGGGAAGTTTCTTGTTTTGTTTGGCTCACAGACTCCCCGTAGGTTTTAGACCTGTCCTACACCTGGTTAAAGCATATCGTTTTGCACTCATCGTCTCTCAGACGTTTTGCGCTGAGTAGCAAATGAGAGCAATTTGTGACACAAGATACTACGACATGTGGGAAAGACACATAATTAGTGTCAGAATGAATGCATTTGCTTTTTAAAGCCTATTTGTCCTAGGATTTCAAATGAATCAAGCTGCTATGTCTCTCTCAACAGCTCCATACTGCTGTATAATGAATTAAAAGCTAGTGTTGCTAAAATGTGCAAGCTTCAGGAATAAAATGACTACTGTATGCATCTCAACCAGGGATGAGAGGATCTTAAAAGGCTCTAAACTCTAATGTAGCCTATTTTAAAGCTTTCCAAAAAACTATCCCATTTTGCTAAACAGAGAATTCTCAAATGAAATGACCCCTTTCCGTGACAGATTACTATGAATTTACAAAGCTACTTTGAATCTCGTCTTTTTAAAAAGAAAGTCTCACACTTACGTCCTCTTGCCCTGTACATATCATACAGGTTTGAAGCCCCAGCACTCTGCACACAGTACACAGTGGCATATTTCAGTGCCCTGTATACACACAGCTCTCTGGCCTCTCTCAAATCTTTCCTCCCTCTTGCCAGACAAACAAACATTCTCATCCATCACTCTTTCCTTCCCCTCCTGCCCAGATACTCAGAACCTTTACCTACCAGAGAAGAGGCACAGCCAGGCAGTATCAGTGGCACACTTGTGCCAGCGTCCCATGCCCAGGGACAGCTGGGACCATGCCTGAAGAGGAAAGGGCGCTCGGGACTTTTTGCCCATTCTCTGTATTTGTGTGTTGGCTGAGACTCGTTACAAGATATTACCCACAAGACGGAAGCCCGCACCTTTGGCCACAGGCCACCCCTATTAATATCTTATTACAAAAAGGCAATCGGCTTTTGACAAATTAGAACACAACTGACTCAGAAAATGAGGAAGGCTCTCCTTGCGATTACTTCTCCTTTTCCGTTCCCAAACCCTGAACTTGTTCTTCAATGCCATATGGCCTACATGCTACACCTCTTCTCTTAAAATATTGATACTTTGCCTTTCTGCATTTTAAGGATGTTCAGTAGATTAGAAAGACGACAGAAGTGTGACACTCACCATGGTCTCTTCCCCATGACCCTAAAACCAAGTTGGGACGTGGATGATGAGGACCCGAGACAGCATTTTTCTTTCAGGCACTTGTAATCTTGATTCATTCCCCTTATATTAACTGAGATTGGTTGTAACAGAAAAGACACTCTTTAACAGGACGTGAGGTTCTCCTAGACTTAACATCCCAAAAAGGTCCAAATAACCAGGCTTTGATCAGGGGAATAACAGATTAGTGACGGAAGAGGGGGAGAAAGCAGAGCATCTCTACATCTCTCCCCTTGCTGCTGATGTCAAACACATACTGGGACAACAGGACCGATGACGAGCAGGTCACAGATCCATTTGACAATGCAGTGAACAGCACGTGGGTTTTTTCAGCCATTTCCCACAGAAAGCCCCTTCAGAAACAGGCAGCATGTCCTGCAGCCCAGACCTACCAACCATCCTCACGATTTCGTGCTGCAACCGAGACTCCCCCAGCTGCAGAGGTGCCATGTATTTCTCAGCCCCAGCCACCTGCATATACAGCCAGATGACCTCATCAGCTAATAGGAAAGCACAATTTTTAAATGCCACTTTATGATTAGGTAACAAAACACACACACATGTTACTGCGAGATAAATGTCTCGAATGCAGTCCGAGATAGAATGCACAGCCAGATGCCTTCAGTGACCCTGAAAGAATGTTATCTTAATGTAATGCACACCTTTGACTTTCTTGTTGTGTTTAATCCATAAAGTAGCCTCAGACACAGGTTCAGGAATAGTTGCGATACATCCCACATGGTAAGTACAGCACTGGACTAGTAAGTACTTCATTTCAATATTTAGAAGGATATTGCTAGGCCATGTACCAGGTAACAAGTCAGTTTTATCACTTTATCTGAAGCATCCTGTGTATCACAGCTCGAGCCCTGCTGCAGTGCTCATACAAGCCAATCTCAAAATAGTCTCAGAAGGTGTTTTGCTTCTGGTAAGAGTGCAGAATTAGACGTTAGACTTAATTTAAGATAGGAAAAGAAATACAGACTGTACCTTCAAGTGAAGATTCAATTTTGAAAATAAGGAACTTATTTATCAGTATGTCACAAAGCTTTAAAAAAAAAAAAAAAAAAAAAAAAAATCACACAGCAAGCCTAGTCTTTCTCTGATTAAGGCCAAAAGGAGTTTAGTAAAACGCGGCAGAATTGGGCCCAAGTCTTAGAGGATTTGAGACCAATTTTCTCTTATAGCATTTACTGGAAAGAAGAAAGCCCACTTTTTCCAGGAAGAAAGGGCATGTTTCTTGCCTTGTTCTCAGCATTTTGTCTTCACTCCAGTAAGTCTCTGGCCATCATTTTCAGCATCCATGGGGCTACACAAGCTAAACACAGGGAATTATAACCGTGAAGTTCAAAGTACAGCTCTATTAGCTTTCAAAGGAACTGTTAAAAGCAAGCATTTGATGCGCCAGGAGTGTCAAGACTTGCATATAAGCTGAATTTTACAAAAGTGAGCACTCATGGAAGTCAACGGGATTACTTACAGTGCATAAAGTTAAACATGTGCATACATTTTTGGAAGCCTCATGCAGGTTACAAACAGCCCTTAATACTGCGCATTGCTGAACTTCCTGCAGCATTTCCAAGCCGGCAGAGGTGTCCTTTCACTAAAACCTGAGTGTGGCTGAAGTCTGACATCGTATAGCTTAGCGTAACCTGTGGGTGCTTTCCACATAGTGACCTGAGTTCTCCACAAATAATTGATTCCAAAATTAAACACATGGTAATTGTTCATTGTTGTTAAGACAGGGTAGATTTACACTTCTATGACATTGCTTTTGTCTTCTTTCATGAATACATCCAGAGAATCAGTGTCAACAAATTAAAGTGTGCAGCTCTGGAAGCAGAAGGGAAGGGTTACAGAGAAGAGCACAGGCACCAACTGGATTTTCTGGGTCCCCTTGAAGGGTGCCAGGTCTAGGCTCCAAAGCAGCACACTACACACTACAGCAACCATTCGTCTACTAGCAGTACCTCCGCAGGCTCACATGTGTACCTAGCTAATGCTTCTGCAGTCAATATTAATAACTGTGGTCTCCAAAGCATTTGCATCAAGACTGCAGCCCCGCCTGCACAGAGGTGGGGGGGGTTCCTGCAGCCACGAAACAGATGACCAGTGGGAACAGAGATCTGCAGACACAACTGTGCCTTGGGCTCAGAGGCAGTTTAGGTGTCTGCACAGGTAACGTCCCCAAGGATGTGCTAAGGTACAAACAACTTTGGGAAGGATACTGGAAGCTGAAATCCTGACCCACTCCCCAGACACCTGCAATCCAGTGACCTTTTCCATCTAACACAAGATCTGGCTGAGTACTGATCTCAATTAGTTGTGCAAGAAAACCACAGGCTTCAGATTCAACTGAACAATCAGCATGCCAGAGGCTCCTCGTAAACTGAGCTGCAGGGTGGCTACACAAATGTTGCCCAGGCCAACAGAAAATCCTCTTCATCAAAGATGTCTCTCCAACAACAAAAAAAAAGAAAGCGGGGTAACCTCAATAACCCCTCAGACTTCGCACCTCAGAGTCTGCAGTACTATGGCATCATAAAGAATGTCAAGACGACAACACCTCTCATTTCCTACATAGATAGCAGACAGGGCAAGAATTCTTGGACGCTCTGGGCACACTCCATGGTGAGCAACCCACGGAGTTTCTGGTTCCTCAGAAAGACACAAAGGCTCAGACAAGCAATGATGGAAATAAATACAGATAAATTATTTTTGTGAGTAAAAAGCAGTATTGAAAAAACAAACCAACCAACCAGTATTAGAAATTTGGTTCCCGGAGATTAACTAGATACATTGATTCCATGTGTATGCCTTCAAAGAGCTGCACAGATTTGGGCATCCATGCTGGGACTTTATGATCACAATACAGTTATGTACCTTTAACCAGCCGTAATTAGACAATTCCTCCCACGCATAGATGACTTCATGCCAAAGAAGGGGGAGGAATGCAGGTCTTTATCCCTCACTGAAAACACACCTGCTGCCAATAGCAGGTGTGAATACACCTAGCACTTCCAACAAGGTCTCATCCAATTCAAAACACATACTGAAGTGTTTCGACTTAGTTTACCATGATGAGGAACCTAAAAGCATCTGTTGTTACTGATCTGACAGATAGGAACTGACAAGCTATAGTTTTCAGTTTAGGGCTTCTGTCCAGAGCAGACTCAGTCAGGTCCAGTGCATCTTTGTCACACTTCACTCGCTTCAAACCAGAGCCCCACATCCTTGGGGATCTCATTCTACACACTACTCTACAGAGAATTTTCCTTCATGCTCTTATGCAACCCTGCAGGCATCCAATGCATTTAATCGTACAATTAAGTGGTGGGGGTTTTTTTTCCTGAAACCAAAATTCACTTGTGCAAATGCAAATAACTTTGAAAATTGCATTTCTGTGCAACAGATGTTATTCTTACTGTGTTCAAATACTTGTTTGAAATATAAAGCCTAATTTTCTCTCAGAAAAAGAACACATAACTTCTAACAAAAGCAAACTGTGATAATGAAAGCACTGTACTATGTGCCAGTAGATTCCATTTTGCAACTGTGTAATGCACAGTGGTTTTGTCTCACGATTACCAAAGAATGAATGTCATCAATTGTTTTTATTATTATATTAAGACTCTAGTCACATACAAATTCAAATCCATGACTGAAAACCTGGAATATGACCACTCTTATTCTTGCTCTCTTAATGATCTTTAAGAGAGTTGCATTTCTTCCCAGTAATGCAGCATATCTGTAAAGATCAGCTTCTCCATCAGGCACTATTTCTTTTGCGATATGTAAAAAAAAAAAAAATTGTTCACCTAGGAACATCCCCAGTTTTAATTTTTAACCTAAAAACCAAACCATGTTTAAAATGAATAGCAGACAATCATGAAGCACGGCCCACTACTTGAAATTAAAAAAAAAAAAAAAAAGCCAGAGAATCATGAAGTTAGTTTTCTTTAAAGAATGTAGGAAAATGGCTGTTGCAAGACAAGCTTAGGACACTAAGTCGGAAGAAAAACTAACTGTCAATAACTCTCTTATTAGAGGAAGAAGTAATTTACCCATAGCAAAGGAGGTTTTTTTAGTATTACATAGAATTTTCCAAGCAAGAACGAATTGCAAACACTAAGGATTTAAAACAGGTAGTATCACGGCATAAGACACCTTGTGGGACTCTCAGTGCAAAGCATAAATATTATACCAGCTCCTGGCCCTTTTCTCCCTGCTCACATAGGCAAGCAGTGTGTTGGTGAAGACGCTGGGTGAACCAGGCATAGTGCAAGCAGACACCTTCACCACGCCTGATCTCTGCCAAGGGGCACAAGGAAAAAAAAAAAGACTCCCTTTGCCACACCTTCTTTTGATGTTTGCATCACCATAGGCACGAAAAAAGCCTGGCCAAAGTTACTCGATGCAGATGAACACTCAAGACTTCAGATGTGAAAGTTAATTTGAGAAGACAGAAGTTGACAGTCTATACAATCAGTTATTTAGAGATCTAATTGAAATTGCTGATACAAGCAGTCTGTCACATTGTATCAAGGAACTTCACTATTAACAAAAATCAATAATAAATCCATAAGATTAAAGTTGAATATGTACTCTAGTAGCAGTAACAGTATATCAGGAATTTACAAGCAATGCACAATGCTCCTGCCTGCTTTCATCTCTGGATTTTGTATCGTGTATGGAGTTCTTAAAATAACTGTGCTTGAAAGAAAAAAGTGTGTGTGTACGCACCTAAAAATAAAATTAGAACTGTGCAGCTAGTTGCATAGTTAGCACTGTCTACAGATAATTAGCATCCCGGATGCCTCCACAGTACATGTGTTGACTATCTTTTTTCAGACACAAGCAATATCTGGGCTTTCATGTTATTTCAATGAGATAAATGCTGAAACTGTCTCTCACGCTTACATTATGCTAAAGAACAACATCTCCTTTGTAAAGGCAGCTCACATCTCGAGACCTGCAGACTCTGTTTAGGTGTGTGACACAACCATAAAAGATGACAACAACAGTAAATAAAAAACACGGGCCATCATATAAGACACTGAAATGTTTATATGCTCAAGAAAAATACTGATGTTATGCTACTTCTGTAATTTCTCATATGCATGACATTTCTACTGTCACAAACGCTACAGTTTATAGTTCCTGTTACCCTTCATCCTCACATTGTTCTCTATTCCACAATTTTTGTTTCTTTTGGAACACTGGAGAGCACTGCAAGAGGGAGTGAAATGCTACAATTAAGAACAAAAAAAAAAAGTCAAAGCAATCGGGTTAAAACACAAACGCACTGGTTTGGCTACAAATTGATGTATTCTCTTGTCGTTACCAACCTAAATAATTTGAGACATCAGAAACCTGCACTAACACTTATTCTCCCCAAATTTGTATTTTGAAGGCTAAGACAATTTCTAAAGTTTCCAACAACCAGAAAAAGCACCCATTACCATGCCTGGATGGAATCTAAGAGGCTAGCTCCTTTTAAGCTTGCATCATCATGGATACAAACACAAAAATCTCAGTCTATAAAATCCTGCACGCATCGCAGCAGTCTACAAAGCGTAAGGATCTGAAGAACACAGCTGAGAGATATGGAAAAAGAAACTGAGATGTACGGTCACACTATGCGAATCGTGACTGTTGTTTTACATGCTGTGTAAGCAATATGATACGAATGAGGTCGTCAGAATTCCAGTGTTTGGGATTTCTTTTTCAAGTTAGTGCTACTTCTCTTCAGTTCCTACATTCCCCAGCATATGATAAACCCATGCTGGAAGGAGGAAAAGCTCCGTTTCATTCCATTATTGATCTATCAGACAAGAACTTAATCAATCTTCTTTATAAGCTATTAAAGCAGAGCAAGAGAAATGAACTCACCTGATACATTCAACATTGATTGCTTCTTTCTAAGAATTGAATGTCAGCCTTATCTGCTACTACAGCTGTGATTCAATTTTTCAGAAACAAGTTTTTCCCCTCATTAGCTCCTCAGAAATAGTGCAATTAAAATTGTATTTTAGGCAAAATACAGAATACAATCAAAATTAAATGGACAATACTTTCTTTTAAATTTCGTTAGTTAAGTGCGTTCCCAAGAACACTGAGACTATAACATCCAACCCAGTTAAGGAAAATCCTCTAATAAAACATCATCTAGCCCATATTGCGACTACTACATCACTAGTTTCAGTGGAAATTATGCATACCAATCAACAACAGAATCCAACAACAGCAACTGCCACCTTCCTGGATCTATCTAAAATAAATATAAGAAAAAAAAGAAAGCAAACATACTTGCTACAAAATTGAATGCATACAAGGGATTTTCAATGTTCAAACTATCATTTTAGGTCCCCTAAGCCATAACTGAAACATTCTGATTTGCTGAATCGGACCAAAATAATTTCTTTAACGATTCAACCTTACATTACATACATCTGTGTCCAGTACCAGAGTATCTCGTGGGAAGTGTAGCTCAAGTTCTTCCTTGGAGACCTCCCACATGGCTCAGCAACCAAACCACAGTTCCCTCCAATTCCTTACCCAAGCCTCCCTTTAAGGAAGTTTAAGGTCTCTAGGAGTGTTGGTGAATCATGGGAAGTGTAGTTTACAATTACTGTGCCTAAATCAGAAGGGGGAAAAACCTGGTGCAAATTACAACCCGTTCTGTGGTGTACCACCACAAAAGGGAAGAAGCTGAATGTGGACGTGTTTGTAGAAAAACAAACCAAACATTTCTATTTCATAAAACAAACTGCTGAGTTCCGTTAGCAATAAAAGAATTTGCTATAATAGAATTTATTTGTAGGTGTTCAACTCTACTAAACATTGTGATAGTTGGCAGCTTTTGTGGGATTTGAGATGAAAGCAGTAATCAAAATCAGAATTTCCATTGGATTGAAAACTTGGCGTTTTTTCCTTGCTTTGCAGGAGTTAATGCATACAATAAATTATGATTGCAAACTTGTGACAGCTGAGAAATACCTGGGTAAAGTTACCAACGCAACTTTACATTTAGTATCCCCTACTGTTATATTAGACAACTTGTTACGGCTCCTGGTTTTTCTATCAGAGCACTTTATTTGTGTGTGTGTGTTTCCTTTTTGATTTTTTTCTCTACCCATAGCGTTGAAACAACAATATTTACATCCTTTTTAAAAATCCTTGAGATGCAAAAACTATCCACTTGTGGCTATCCACTTCTGTAATTAAATGCTACGCTTTTATTCCTGGCCCAGGAAAAAGAGAGAGAAACCTCCGAGCTTAGTATTAAATTCTCTGTAGGATGAAATTTTGCAAGTTTTCACACCTGGTCCAGCACTTCTGTTCTAGCAGAATGGAGAGCTGGTGGAAAGCACTATCCTGACTCCTACAGTGACAGTGCGGTTTGGTAAAAGTGGGCATCACTCCCCTAAACACAAGAAATTACTCTCATGACCACTGCAAATCTTACGACATGCCGGTAACAAAGTGGACTTTCTTTGACTAAATGGTAGAGAAGTATCCTTGTTTACTACACACTGGAACTGGAAGGAAGCGCAACTGCCACATGTCAACAAATCTTCCTGGAGTCTCAGATGGAACAGAACAGAAAGCATTTTGTCTTGCTGACAATAAAGTAGAAATGTTGCTTTTGAGCTCTTTTATTTTTTTCCTTTTACTAAAAGGAAAAAACCAGCCTTTGCTATTAAGCATGTCTATTTTCATGGAAAATCCTTCCATTTGTAATATCTGCATATCGCGTTTAAATATATCCCCCAGGAAGATATACCACTTAATAATGCTTCTGTTTATTTATTGCAAAAATCAAGAATAGCTGGAAGTCCATTATGAGAATCTTTTAGCAAATTTAATTAATTTATAATTAATTTTATTGGTATTTATGGGAGAAATCTTTAATCAGCATAATTTAGACTGAAAATTACAATATTAACTAATATTAATTAAACAAC